>CM064509.1:48928229-49033285 GCA_032716605.1 Paralithodes platypus | reverse complement strand
TATATATACAGTATATATATATATATATATATATATATATATATATATATATATATATATTTTCTTTCAGGCAGGTGAGATTAAAATAATAGGCACAGTTTGCATTATTGAGTTTTTTATTGATACTCTCAATTTTTCGTATAGTTTTTCTGGTATTTTCAGGAAGTTGGTAAAGGAGGTTTGCAAATGGTTCCGACGTTTCAATGGGCGCAGCCATCATTATCAAGGAGAAGTGAAGTTAAAAGGTGATAAGTCGAGTTTATATAGGCGATACAAGATCAAGAGAGGGATTATTGTGTGCTAGCTGCACGCTGGTTGGGTAACCTAAGACTAGCTCTGGTAGGCTGGCCGGACGCAGGAGTGGGCGGGGCCCCTGCGTCGTTCATCTGCGTGTGTGGAGGGGGCATTTCATGGGGGGCCTCACTGTGGAAGGACATCTTCATGTGTGTGAAGGACCCACAGGAGCTACGTGACCTTCAACAACGATTCATCGCCTCTTCCAGTCTAAACTTCACCTTCGAGGAGTCCTCTAACGGTCATCTCCCCTTCCTTGATGTCCTCGTAAACAACAACAATACCTCAGGCTTTACCACCACTGTCTACACCAAACCCACCAACAACGGATTATGTCTCAACGGCGAAAGTGAATGCCCCCAGCGATATTTATGATCCACCATCGCCGCCTACGTCAGGAGAGCCCTATCACACTGCACCTCCTGGCGAGACACTCACAAGGAACTCGAGAGGCTCACCCAGGTGCTTGGAGACAGAGGTACAGTAACTCGGACATCGCCCACACCATCAACAAACACCTTGAAACATGGTACAAAAACGACATGCCTACTAATACAAACACTGAATACATAAAAATTTACTATAAAAACCACATGTCCTCAGATCACAAAACAGACGAAAACATAATGAGAGACATTATCAGCAACAACGTTAAAACTACGAACCCTGACCAACACCTTAAACTCACCGTATACTACAAATCGAGGAAAACATCACAACTAGTCATTCGCAACAGTCCGGCTACCGCTAAGAAACCGTCACAAGAGGACCATGTCATATACCGACACACCTGTAACAGTGAGGACTGTGGACCTCACACTTATGTCGGTTTGACAAGGACTCGTCTGTCACGTCGCCTTACCTTCCACCTTCAAGCCGGAGCTATCAAGGACCACTACCACACATCCCCACACCATCAGGAACTCACCAGACCCGACTTAGATAAACACACCTCTATTCTTGATAAAGAAATAGACTTACGCCGCCTATTCATTCTTGAAGCTATATATATACAAACATACCAACCTACTTTAAACACACAAGCGGAATACAGCCAGATCCTACCCTCGGCACGCCCTTCCACAGCGAGGCCCCCCATGATGCCCCCAGGAATGACCCCTCCACACACGCAGATGAACGACGCAGAGGCCCCGCCCACTCCTGCGTCCGGCCAGCCTACCAGAGCTAGTCTTAGGTTAGCCAACCAGCGTGCAGCTAGCACACAATAATCCCTCTTGATCTTGTATCGCCTATATAAACTCGACTTATCACCTTTTAACTTCACTTCTCCTTGATAATGATGGCTGCGCCCATTGAAACGTCGGAACCATTTGCAAACCTCCTTTACCAACTTCCTGAAAATACCAGAAAAACTATACGAAAAATTGAGAGTATCAATAAAAGACTCAATAATGCAAACTGTGCCTATTATTTTAATCTCACCTGCCTGAAAGAAAATATCCTCCCTGGCTACACTAATATATATATATATATATATATATATATATATATATATATATATATATATATATTTGTATACTGTATATATATATATATATATATATATATATATATATATATATATATATATATATATATATATATATATATATATATATGTTAGTAAAGCCAGGTAATACATTTTCTTTAATACATACGAGGTTGAAAGAAATGGCAATTTCTGCGTTGGAAATGTTATTATTCAAAGTTTCCGGGTCTCTGATGAGTTTTCGCTGGGTGGCAGAAAGTAGATGAAGGAGATGAGCAAAATTCATGGCGGTACAGGGTTACATAAATGTACATGATACAGGGTATACGACGCGTTTCACTGGACAACCAGCATTATCAAGTAAGGATGGAATGATATAAAAGGTAAACAGGAAGGGTATATATAGAGGGTGGAGGATCAGAGGAGGCGAAAATCAGGGGGCAAAAGTCTGCTATTGGTGGAGGGGTATTCTAGGAGAGAGAAAGGGAGAACCGCTTCACGCATGCGCACAGGATGCGGGATGGTGGTCGGTTGGTGGGGTCGAAGCTGATTGGCTGCGTGTCGAGGGGCGTGGCCTAAGTTGTGTGGCGCCTGCGGAAGACGAAGCTGAAGGAGGTAGCGCGGGGGGCTGCGTCAATGGTACCGGGGGGCGAGGGGGGGTGTTAGGTCCTGTAGGAAAGTGCCTTTTGGCAGAAGGAAGGATCTGAAGGTCCAGAGTTTGGTTGTTGATGTTGGGATGTAAGGCTTGGATATATAACGCTTCGAGTATAGGTAATCTCCTTGGGTCACTTTCTTTATCGAGTATGGTGGTGTGTTTCTCTAACTCGTTGCGTGTGACGACCTGAAACTTTGAATAATAAAATTTCCAATGCAGAAATTGCCATTTCTTTCAACCTCGTATGTATTAAAGAAAATATATATATATATATATATATGTACATATACTAAATATACATTATATATACCTGTATATACAGTATATATATATATATATATATATATATATATGTAGTAAAACTCGCTAGGAAAATTGAAACAATGGAACACCAAGCTTTCGTCTATTCTCTCAAGACATCTTCAGGGTAATACAAGAAAACAGAGTGTAGATTTACTACATATGTATATATATATATATATATATATATATATATATATATATATACCAGCATTACTTAGTTTGCATCTTCCTTTTCCAAGTAACGCCTCTTGATATTTTTGTGTATTCCCGTAATTTATATATTTTCCCTCATTCTTTCACCATCTCCGCCGGTCCTTCTCCTCTCACCTTCGTGTTTGCCTCATCCAGAAACCATCGTTTACGTGCCGTCAGGAGCATTTGTGAGCAGGAAGGAAAGAGGGAAAATGGAAGTGGAGGACGAAGAGGAGGAGCAGATGAAGTACGAATGAAATAATAAGAAGAGGGGAAGAGGGAGGATAAAATAGGCATTGTGTGATGATCGTAAGCTAAGATCATGATGAGGTGGCGGTGGTGTAACAGAAGGATAAACACATTTAAGGACAAGAACATCTTAATAAATAAAGGTCAATGTTTGTTTGTTTGTCAGTTACCCAACTACCCGACCTTTGTTACTAAACTCCTCTCACAGTTTTGGTGCCAGGTGGGAGTGTGGGGCACCGTTGGAAAGCCCAGGCTTTGGAGATGGTTTTAGGCGAGTTTAGTGGAAATCAGAGACACTTTTGTTTAATAACATTTTCGGCAGAACTTATGTAGTACACGGGAGCGAAAACAAATGGCCGTTTGGGGCAGAAGGAGGCCTCCGATTGAAAAGGTGTATGGAACGAAAGTTGTTCGCAGCCCCCCAAAATGGGGGTACGGATGAGGTCAGATCCAAAATCGGAGGTCATTTAGCGGCCGAAATCGAGGTCGCCGTTTAATGAGGCACAGGGAGGTCGAGGCCGGTGATTATGGTAGTAGTAGTATTGTGATGATTGTGGTAGTAGTAATTGATGATGGTGATTATGGTAGTAGTAGTGGTGGTAGTAGTGATGGTGATTATGGTGATTACCCAGGCAACGCCGGGTACCCCTGCTAGTAAAGTATAAAGACGAATAATACAGCAAGGAATAAAATAATTATATTTTGGAAAGCAAACTAAGGATTGTAAACAATTCAATAGGTTGAATATATGGTATAGAGTTACCATACCATTTGTCTTAGTTATGTGTCCTTAGAAATAAAATAAAATCAACAATATAAATCCCTACTTAAAATGAGTTTGTTACTTCACCTACGCTTATGTGTTTCTTTAGGTCATATAGTGTATATATACCGGTTATATTATATTTGAGAGCTTAATTATAACGGCAGCAAGTCAAAAAATGTGTGATCCCGCATTCTTGTATTGACCTAGTTAGGTATGCAGTTTCACTAGCTATTCTATCTATCTATCTATCTATATGCTCAGGCCCAATCCCCATTTTGGGGGTAGCTGACTCAAGACAGAGCAAGAACAGGGAAAACACAAAAACAACATAAAACAAAAAACAAACACAGATAAAAAACACAAACCCTCACACATCCAGGAGAAGACCCAGAGACCAGGGTTACCAAGGTCGCTCCAGCACTCCCCCGGTCCCTGACCACCCGGAGAGGTTCCGATCTCGGCAGGCAGACATGCAGCGGAGCCAAAGCCACAAGCCCTCCCACCACACTTCCAGGCACACCCTTCATATTAATCATCTCCCCGGGCCAGGCGCCTGATGGACTATTATCTAGTCCAACTTGCGGCCGACCCCTTACAAAAAAAACAAAAAACGAGACGAGTTTCACTAGCTAGCAAAATATAAATGTAACCATTCCAATGTGTCACATCTATTTAACTATCATAATTCAGATCAGACTTCCTAAAACTATGGTGATACATAAAATATCTTTAAAGCCGGAATTTTGCAGAATTGAGTTTGCAATTATATATACTGTAGTACTGTACATACAGTGTATAGCAATATTTCTATAGGTCAGCTTTACTAACTGGCAAGTATTATATTATCCCTTTCTTCTGCAGGGTTAACCTCTCCGCGGCGCACAGGGGGTTTTCTACAGGGTAAGACTGTGCGCACCTATGATGATTTTGGGACCTATTGCCAATTTCGATAAAAAGTACATCATCGTGTAGGGAATGTTTGCGTGCATCGGCCCATATATATTTGACCCCCCAAAAAATGTCTGGGGGGGGTAGGGGAACGGTCCGTAGTTGAAAAATGTGGAGCGAATGGCACCGCGCGGCTAGATTGTCATCGAGCGGCGAGATTTCCCTGCCGAATATTTACGCGCGCAGGGGATAGAAGGAGAGGGAGGAGGGGGTGGGTTACCGCGTATTATCACGTATATCTCCTTTTTCGAGCCCTTTTAGGCTATTTAGAGTATGTATACGTGTGTAGGGCACCCATATAACAATGAATATGCCTCATAGTGACCAAAAATTGCAATATATAAGGGAATTATAAGAGAATATTTAGGCGGGAATGAAGATGTGTTGGAGGTTTGGCGGCAATTTATGAGCTGAGAGTGTGGTTTACGCCATACATATCACGTATATCTTGTACGTAGAGCACTGTCACGCTATAATACAGACTTGTACGTATGTATACGTGCCATATATCAAAATATATACCGCATATAAACCAATTCATGCGATATTTACGCACATTATCAATGAGTTTCTATGCGTGAACCAAGGTGTGAGTGAGTTGTGGTGGGAATGAAAGGGGGAGAGGGTGTGTTACGCCATAAATATCACGTCAATCTTGTATTTAGAGCACTCTCATGCTATAATAAGTGGTACATATGTAGGCGTCCCATATAACAAGGAATATACCGCATATAGCCCAATTGATGCGATATTTACGCAAATTGTGAATGTGTTTCTAGCAGACGGAAGCCTGAAAGGGGGTGGGTGGGTGGGAGGGAGGCATGCAGGGGTGCAGTGAGTGAGTGAGTCGTGGAGAGATGGAAGTAAGGCAGATCTCTAGATAGATAACCAGCTTAGTGATAATTGTGGAGGCGCCCCAGGCGTATTGATGTTTGGTATTTTGACCCTTATGTCTACCAGATGGCTGGTGTTCGTTGCCATCAACAGGTCTACAATAACATGAGTCAGGAATGGAGAGAGAGAGAGAGAGAGAGAGAGAGAGAGAGAAACTGAGACATGCGTATGTCGTACATATAAATGGACTTCAGAATTGCATTTTTATGCAAGCAGACATTGCATTTTAGACACATGTGAAGTACCACAGAAACATGTAGGCCATTGACTGTAAATAAAGTACTATATTTATAGACCACCAGCGACGGTGCTGAGTCAACACAGGCAGATTGCCTGTTGTGATAGAGGGCTAAATATAGACTGGTGTCTCCTTACACCTGCGAAAGGGTAGATTGCCACCAGAGAAACGTTTACTTATTTATTTCGAAGTAATATGCAATCTAAATGTATATTCGAGACCTACTGCAATTATTTGTATGACAGTCATGACTATGTATAATCCAATATACGCGCGTAGGCGAGACATAAGAAAGCTGGTTGAGCAATTTTCGACACCCACACAGTTATTATTCATTTTTATTTACAATATTATACAATACAAATGTATTTGTGAAGAGTATTTTATCCATTATTGTATTTATACCAATTTTGTTCCCAGACAGAGCTGCTGTAGCTGGAGAATCAAGGAGCGGCAAGGGTCACCTCGTGACCGCCTGACCGTGTGAAAATGAGTGGAGTCACACTGAGAGGGGCAATTTTGCTGAGTGTTTGGGCAATTTTTGACAGAATAAAGTTATATAATTACTAATTCTTGACAGAGACAAACTATTATAAACCTTGGCATGATATAATTGATAATCCCATCAATTTACAAACGTAAATTGGTGGGATAATTCATTTTTTTTTGTATATTGTCATTTCGATTGTACACACGAAGTTTTGAGTGATATTTGGTATGAGCTCCTGTGGCATGGTTGGTAAGGTCGCGGACTGGAAAACTCAAAGTGTCGTAGGGTAGTGGGATCGAATCCAGGAGGGGGTTATGGGGAAGGTTTATATTGTCTAGAAAACATTTTTATAAATTTTTTTTTTTACAAGATCATGCCATTGTATTCAAACAATATGAAATATTCATAGAATATATCATATTGTAAGAATACAATGACATGACCTTGTTTTCTTTTTTTCTTTTTTTATTGTTTTATTTTATTATCATAGTAGGTTTGACATGATTTATTGAAACATATTTATTTTTGTACAATTCATTTGAGGTAAGAAAATAATTATATACACATTACTTAGGCTAATAACAAACATATATATTGATATACTAAAAAAATAAGGCATATTACATGTAAATCTTTGAAACTTATAAACTAAATAATGAAACATACAATTATATAATGTAAAAGCTATATCACAGGGACATCTTTGGAACTTATACATTATATAATATATATGTTACATTATGAGGTAGCGTGATCAATTAGGTCAGGTCAGGTAAGGTAGGGCGCGAGTCCAGGGCAGGGCAGGGCAGGAGGCGAGTCCAGGGCAGGGCACGGGGCGAGTCCAGGGCAGGGCAGGGCAGGGCAGGGGCCGACACTCAGTAGTTCTTGAAGGTGTGGTAGTCCCTGAAGCAGTCACCCAGGCAGAGTGCAACTTTGCACTCAGCGCACATTGAGGTGACTCTTTTGGTCACATGGGGTTTCCTCACACTGGAGCTGCAGACGGTGCACTGCACCTGCCTGTGACGAGTGCCAATCAGCTCGGTGTTGGTTGTGTAGTGTCTTTCGACACCCAGCTGGATGCGGTCAGGAACGTGATCCCCACGCCATGCCGTACGTCTGTGAGTGGTGGTGGCATACTTCTCCAGGAGTTGGTAGGAGACGTTGTACACGAACTCCCGGAATTTCAGCTTCTGGTTTGGGGCCATATCCTTCTTCACCAACCACAAGTTGTAGGCGTTCAGCATCGTTATGTCAACTAGGTGGAGGAAGAGCTTGTGATACCACTTCACAGTCTTCCTCAGACACTCAACACCTGACAGCTGACAGTCAGACTTGTCCACCAGGCGCATGTTTTTGGTGTAGTCCACTACCATGTCGGGCTTGTAGATTGTCTTCCTGGTTCGGTAGTGGATTTTGCCAGAATCCACCTGGGCACCTGTGTGGACGGTGGAAAGCAGGTGGACGTCTCGCTTATCCTTCCACTTCAGGGCTATCAGTTTCCCACACTTCTCGAGCTGCTTGTATTTCTGCCCCTTTCGTCGCCTTCTTCGCACATGCCTCTCGCGGTGTTCCTTGGCCAGGTCGTCTTCTGAAGGTGTGTCACTGGAGGAGGCATCTGTGAGAGGAATGACATCACCTGTGAACTTTGGCATAAACTTTCTTGTCTTTCTGACAGTCCCACATGACCCCGTTTGGTTGTCATAAAGAAACTGGCAGAGAGCAGGAGAAGTATACCAGTTGTCAGTGTAGATGATGTGGCCTTTGCCCAGGTAAGGTGCCAACATTTTCCTGACGATGGCACCTGACATGCCCATGGGGTCATTGGCAGCGGCTTTCGGTATGTCAATGTCAGTGCCTGTATACACGATCATGTCAAGCACTATTCCAGTTTCACAGTCGCACAACACGAAGAGCTTGATTCCGAACCTATGCCTCTTCAAGGGGATATACTGCTTGAAAACAAGACGTCCTTTGAAGAGCACGAGCGACTCATCAATCACCAAATTGAGGAAGGGGTAAAAGTATTTCCTATACCTCTCCAACAACATGGTGAACACATCCCGAACTTTCCATATCCTGTCAATCCTGTTAGGATTTTCGTTGTCTGCAAAGTGCATAAATCTTAGCAGCAACAAAAATCTGTCACGAGTCATGAACTTATTGAAAGTTGGGGTGGCGATGAGAGGGTCGTGCTTCCAGTAGTGTTGCAACACATGCTTCTTGATCAGAGGCATGAGGAACAACAAGGCAAAGAACGTCAGAAATTCTGCCACAGTCGTATCCACCCAGCCTCGTATTCTCGCTTTTGGAGAAAGGACGTCCAATCTGCCAAACACCCACCTGTAGTAGGCGTTTGTTTGGGCAACGATGTACGTCATTACCTCCATGTCGAAAAAAGCGAGGAAGAAGTCGCTTTCATTCGCTTGATCATCACAGGGCCAGTTGTCAGTTGTTCCTGACGTCCCAGGATTGAACTGGGGCACGTCAGGTACAAAATTGACCCCGTCAGACCAATCGAACGAAGGCATGCCAGGGATCGGAATGTCGTCTGCGTCTTCTTCTGCGTCTGAAATATCGCTTCCATGGTCGCGATACAGCACTTCATCATCATTACCCTCCTCTTCACTCGACAGACGATGCCCTTCCTCGTTTTCGTCACCGACGTCGGACTCACTCCCACTGTCCACTCCCAAATCCCCCCACCCTTGGTCCCGTGCTAGGGCTTCGTCGTCGAAACCCGGGCTGCCAATGTCCTGCGAATCACCATCAAACAGCAGGGCGGCATACTTAGATGGTGTAAGATTTTCCGGGTCACTTTGGCACGTGCGGGAGTCTTATGGACAGGGACCGCAGAGGTGGTGGCAGGGGCGGCGGCAGGGGCGGCGGCGGCGGCAGGGGCGGCGGCGGCAGGGGCAGCAGTGGTGCGTGGCCTTGATGGCAAGATGATGGTGGTGCCTGTCGCCCTTCTCTCTGTTCCTTGGGCAGGGGCGGCAGGGGCGGCAGGGGCAGCAGGGGCGGCAGGGGCGGCAGGGGCAGCAGGGCCGGCAGGGACACCAGGGCCAGCAGTCGCTTTCCCAGTCGCTTTCCCTCTCCCTTTCCCCTTCCCCTTCCCTGTTCCTTGGGCAGGGGCGGCAGGGGCGGCAGGGGCGGCATGGGCGGCAGGGGCAGCAGGGGCGGCAGGGGCAGCAGGGCCGGCAGGGACACCAGGGCCAGCAGTCGCTTTCCCAGTCACTTTCCCTCTCCCTTTCCCCTTCCCCTTCCCTGTTCCTTGGGCAGGGGCGGCAGGGGCGGCAGGGGCAGCAGGGGCGGCAGGGGCGGCAGGGGCGGCAGGGGCAGCAGGGGCAGCTGGGCCAGGGGCGGCTGGTGGTGGTGGTGGTAGGGGCACTGTGGCTGGCGTACGGGTTCTCTTCCCTACGCCCGTGCCTTTAATTTTTCCTGCCCCCGCAGGTAATGCAGCCCTAGGGCGGCCTCCTGCGTCGCTGGTACCGGTGGCAGGGGTGGCAGGGGTGGCAGTGGTGGCAGTGGTGGTGGTAGTGGTTGTTGCAGTGGCCTGGGTCGTGGTGGCAGTGTCCCGAAAGACCAATGACCTCTGTGCCATTGCCCTGCTTGCACGTGTTTTACGTGCTTTTGGTGCTGGTGATTCGTCCTCTGAGCTGTAGGGCGTGTCGTACTGGTAGCTAGGGTCTTTGGCAGCCACCCTCTGCCTTCCACGGCGGCTAACACCACCAGAAGGAGGGCTGGTTGTGTCATCAGGGAGCGAGCGTGAGGGACGTGTAGGCTCCATGACTAGTGCGTGGTTACTGGCGCGGTGGTGCTTGCACGAGTGCGGGGCGAGCGTTTGGCGGGGTGGTATCGAGAGTTGACATGTAGTACAATACCCACACCAATTTTCAGCCGCCTGGCTATAAACGCGCGGTTTTGGTACGTGTTCAAAGTCTCTGCTCTTAAGAGTCTACCCGCAGTGCGCCGGGGGAACTCTTAAGAGTCTACCCGCAGCTCCCGGGTTAAGGGGAGACTGGAACACCGTCAGAAAATAATTCGCCCAAAAACAATTATTGTGAATATAAAGTTGAAACCTCCTATACTACTTGAATTTTCAGTTCTCGATCTTGTCCTACAATCTGAAGGCTCATGTCATGTCATGTCATGTCATAAAGTTCTACCATTTTTGCAGCCTTAATATTACTCTGAAACATATCAACTTTGGGTTGTGAATAGTTCAATGATAGACTTACCCTGCTATGAATTCGTTTTTTTACATTGCCTAAAGTCAAGTCATGTCATGTCATGTCATGTCATGTCATGTCATGTCATTTTACAATGCACCTCCCACTGCCGCTGCCGAATATTTCATATAAATAGGTCTGTACATTCTGAAAATATGCATAATATGACATTCTGAGTTCATAGCATTAATTGCCAGCTCATAAACTATAGATTCACAAGTTTGTAAGGAAATATGATAAAAATTGATTTTATATGATTTTTTATATTTAATAGTGGCCCCGAAATCATTGACGATGTTGCCTATTAGTATAATAGTCTCCATTCAACATCCACGTCAGTCGTTTGAATCAACCGCCGCAAGGAAGAATAAGAGTCATCTTCATAAGTGCAACGCTACTTCTCTTATGGTGTCGTCACAGATCGGGTACCCACTACGAAAAAACTTCGTAAAACATAAGAGAACAAAAAGGGATTTTTTTTTCCATCTTAACACTGTTATTCACAAGCTTCCCACATTCGGTGGATTTTCTTGCGTTGTGGCTTCTTACCGCATCTCGCCAAGCGCAACAATTCTTCCTTTTCTTCCTCGCGGGCCTAACGTCAACACCAGTGCCCCCGTGCTCCGGCTTCATTCGACTCTCACCCTCCTCTAGTGAGTCTTTTCTCTTTTGTATGTATCTGGGAGATAGTGAGCAGGGCTTAGACTAGCTAGCACGGGTTGTGTTATATTTGGCCCGCAGGAAGTGTTAAAATTAGGGTACGTTTAGGCGCTTCTCCTTGTGTTCAATTGGTGTTTTTTTATTGTTGCTAGGTGCCTTAGTTTTTGCTTTTTTACTTAGTTAGGAGGCTTTCCTTTAAGTTTCTTGCTGTTCCTAGGGACAGCTTGAGGGTCTTAGGATCCTGTCTTTGTTGCAGACGCGCCAGGGTTAGGATTGCCCCACGTGGTTGGGGCATCCTCCGGCATTTAAGCCCGAGGAGAGGCCCCTCGTGGGGGTTTTTCTCTTCGCCCTTTTGGCAGTGTTCTGAGTTCTTTGTGTGGTCTGTGTTTCTTTCCCGGATAAGCTGATAGGTTATCTAGTTTGGGGGAATTTTTATTATTACTATGATTGTTTTTTATTATATCCCCTGTGAGTTGTGGTCTCCCTATGGTTAGTGTGCCACTTTCCGGGAGTCCGGCAACGTGTTCCTAGCTTGGGAGTAGTGATGTTAGGGTATAGTTTCCTCGCGGCTGTGCCTTGCTCCGAGTCCCCCACCTCTCTCTGCTGAGCTCGCTGGCCTACGGTTTATACCCGTTGGTCGGTCCGCCAGGCCGGCGTGTTCACGAGCTCAGGTCTTCCTCGCCGGGTCTTTGTGTCGGGGGTGTGGCGGCGCCACTGCCCCCGGGTCCCTGGTTCCTCGGGAATCCGGCGGACGCCGATGTAGATCTAGTAGTGCTTTTCAACCCCTCGGACTTTGCCTCCGCCTCCCGGCGGTTGCGAGAGTCCTCCGGCGGGTAGTGTGTTCGTATATGGAACACTCCGGTACCCGCCGTTCGGGCCCCCCCCCCCCCCCCTCAGGTCTTTCGGCCCGGCCAGTCTGGACGGGGGATGCTGCGGTCGTTTACCCCGCCGTGCCGGCGGACACTGTACTGTTGTCCATGGACTAGCATGCTTATCTTAATGAAGCTTACCCCGCCTTGCCGGCGGCCCAGTTGGTAAGCTAATCAGCGACTGCTTGTGTTTTACGAAGCACAGAGCGGTCCACTGTAAAAAGCCTCCCTCTGTTACGGCATACGCCGTAACGGGGGCCCTCAGGAGTATCCCCTTCTCATGTTACCCAGAGGCATAGGAGGAGGATATTCACGCCCTTTTATGGGTCATAAGAAAGAGGAGGCTGTGGCCTCCTATTCTTGTTACGCCGGGAGGTTAGGATGGGTGAGACTCTCCCTATATATCCTTATGGGCATTGATTCCTGGATATTTTCTTTCCAGGGGGACACTCAGGACAGCCGTCTACCGCGCCGTTCCCGCCGGGGAGAGGAGCCTCTGCATCATGCCTTTGTTTACAGAATGCTTGACCCCCTCTTGTCTTTTGCTACCAATACCAGCCCATAGCAGATGTAGCAGATGTGTTCAGTGTTTAAACAGGAACTCTTTCTTGTGGGCTTGTACATGTCCGGTTTGTTCAGAATTGTTTGAAGAATGGCTAGCGGCTCAATACATGTCTTGTTTACTCACGCTCATGGAGGTTCAGACTAAATTTAAAACCTATGCTTTTCAGGTAGCAAACAAAGAACTGTCATGTGATAACCCAGAATTATTAAGAGTCGTTCAATTGTATTCTTTTGATTATCATATAGCTCACCAATTACATAACTCCCCTATACCCTTGTTGACCATTGGGTCCTCGACATCCTCCATGGCATCTACACAGAGCTCCTCTCCCCCTGCAAAGAGGAGCCGCTTAATGTCACTGGACCGCCAACACCTTACACAACCGGCTCCCCCGGCGGGCAACCTGAGGCGCATGGACAGCACAAAATATCTGCCTGACAAGATCCGACGGCTCTCGAGCCCACCACGACGTGTGCTACTTTCTAATGTAACTCCTACTCCTGTACAAGTAGATCTCACGGAATCACTGCGGGCAGGTCCGGCGACCTCCTCAGGGACGCAGGGTGTTAGTCCCGGTCTCCCTGAGCAGGACGCCGATCCCCCTCACTTGGCCACTAGACTAAGACAATCTGTACACGTGAGGCTCCAAGGTTCTAAGTTAGTATTGTCACATAAACAACCTCACCAAAACGACATGGCTCGTACACTCTACTCAATCTCCGAGTGTACTTACGTCAGATGCGGTTACGACCATAAGGTCTCACACGACCCTCCTGGCTCCTTCTAAGGACCAGCCCGGCTTAACAGCCGCCCTCAAAGTTATAGGTTCGCAGAATGCGACCAACCCATTAACACCTCAGCCGCGTGACCAGAAGTCACCAGCTTGCGGTTCGCCCCACCCAGGTACGGCTAGTAGTCGTCTGACGCTGATGAACACTCATACGACACAAACGGCCACTATCACACAGGCTACCACTCTGACACAGACAGACCAACATGATAGGCCATCGACACAAGCCACTAGCACAAGGTTAACGACTGTACAACTGAATGAATTGTTACATAAGGTGGTGAGTCAGTGTGCCGGGCCACCAATGACCCGTATAATTGACTACCCGCAGCCCAAGGGCCCGGCATCCGACAGACCAATTCATTCCCGACCTGCGGGGCAAGAGTTGGAGCCGCAGGCCGTAAAAGTTAAGTTGCCAGATCCATTAATCCGGCCCTCAACCTCTCTGCAACTCAGAAGCTTAGGAGACCTCGAGTTCATGGCTGGGTTCAAACCCCACAATACTACTTCCTCTTCCGCCGGCGGGCACAAACAAGGACTACCGGCGGACCCTTGGGCAATTGTTCCTCCCGGCCTTAGATCCCCCTTGATTAGGTTGGACACTGAGTCAGTTCATAGTCAAGAGCACCTCAATTTGAATTGTTCGGTAAGCTCGGAGGATACCCAACCTTGTTTGTCCCCCTCAATAGACAGGACCCATTTGGCGAGTAACCTGTCGTGTCCCTCTTCTACCCCCAGTTCTCACCCCGGTGCCCCATTGGCCCCGCCGGGTGTTCCATCAAAGTCTCAGGTAGTTAAAGCGCCGGAAAGGCTCTGGCTTTCGGTTACGGCAGTAACACAAGGTAATGGGCATAAATCAATACAATGGGAGGTGCCGGTGCCGGTGGAGTGGGCTATTGAAGTGAACCGTAAACAAGTCTTTAGGGCCAATGAAGCTACAGGTACAGTCTTGCAGGTTCCTATATATGCCAAGCCGGACCCGGCAAATTTTCAATATTTTGTGTACAACCCATGTCAGCTGGTTCCTCTTCCGGCGGATTCCCCGGTCCAGGATCCTCTTCACCCAGACACTCCCATTTGCCATAAACATTGTAGCCCTACTGGCTGTCATCCTCTGCCTACGAGGTAGGAGACTTCTGGTAAATTTCACAGATGTGGTCCTCATCGAGACCAAAGGGAGTTGAATCTAAGTGAAGTGGGCAATGGGCCGTGGGGAATGTGGGATCAGGAACTGCACAAATTTGCTATAGATGTTACATCCAATGCCTTGTCCCCAATTCCCCTTTCCCCCAATATCGAGTTTGACTGGCTAGCACAACGACCGGGCGGAGTTCCGTTCCCTAATTTTAATTTTCTTATACCCCCTCAATTGACGGCGGAAGATTTTCCCTTGCCTCTCATTACTCCTGAACCTATTGAACTTCAACGCAAATTTCTGGTCAGAGATAAGGCCCACAGAGCGTTTATTAGCTTCCTGTTAACTAGAGACACGGCCCAGGCTATTGCCCAACCTCTGCCGAATCCCTCTCCACGAACCCAGGAATTCGTTAACGTTTTTCAACAATACTTACTCCCTGCCCCGGCTAGAACTCTCACGGAAATTCGAACAGCCTTGTTTGAGGCAGTCCGGTCACGTCAGCTCCTCAGACTCGGTATGGCTCAAGCGTTACCTATGAATGCTTACTATAGAATATTGTTCTCCCCTGTCTTGACTGCGAGAGTAATAGATGAACAGACGGAACGTGATGTTCGGGTAATGTTGCGCTTGAAGAACAAACAAAACCAATAGCTCTCCTGTCGGCTCCAAGCGGCAGGCGGACGGGTTCACCTCCGGCTCAGGGGGGTTAGAATCACATGTACTTTTCTGACTTTTTTATCTTTGATGCTCCAGTCCTGCCTCTGTCTTCCTCCCTCCCTCGGCCATGCTAGCGCAACAGGGGTTTGAAGTTCGACCAAGTGTTAGTTCCCACGGGGGGCAGCGCCCCTTTATGTCTTCGGTCCGACTGACCGGGACCGGTCCACACATGCACGCCAGACCAAAAGTCATGCGACTTTACCTCACATGGCGTTGCATAACAGACCGATAATCTCCCTCTGCATGAGGGATAAGGGACTAACCTCATTATGTAGGGACAATGGACTACGGCCACCATCCAGGATCGGTTCTGCTACAACCATTAACCCCCAGGCGGGACCGCATCTGGAGTGTATCTCCCATAGCATTGAAGACATGAGAGCCGGAGGCACCCGTCCCGCCGGCTGGCCTCCTTTAAATGTAATACTAACTCTTCATTAACGGGGCGGAAAGGTCTCTAAAGGATTCTTACGCACACTAATGTAGGTCAGTCCCCTCACAGGCCCCACTTAATACGATGGGTACGGTGTAACAAATCAGTTTCCCTCCCTATACTAAGCCATTCCAGTCTTCGGATCGTCTCACTGCCGGCTGATCGCCCCCCGCCATTGGGAATAGGAAATCACCCCGGCGGGTCTTTTTCTTCCTATCCCCAATGAGCTGGGGCCTGTCTCCCTACTTAACCTAGCAGTATACACCCGGAAGATGGTTCCCGGGGTCAGAGTCGGCTCAGCAGCGTGTCACACAATTTTTTACAAAACAGCCACTGCCGGCCGGGGTCATTATTTCCAACCTCTTTTCAAGTTCCATTGTCAGCAAAGGGAGCCCTTTAGGACACTCGTGCTTGTATGCCTTATAGAATCATATCCGCACTCCCTTACTCCTGGCCATTGACAGGCTTCACTTGATCTTACGGACACGTACATGTGTCTGCAATCCTGGCGGCTGATGCCTTTGGTCAGGGCTCCCCAACCTCATTTCGGCCCGGTTAGTCCCGAGGCCATTTTAGTTCTCTATAACTCATCCTTTCACAGGAAACTCCCTTTCCCATTCAATCCCTCATGACCTTACCAAACGGTCCCGCCGTAGGATACCCTGCGATTAGCCAGATCATTACTCTATTAAGTAACTATCCGCGCTCTCCCTGAGCCTTCTCTGGCCCCGGGTGCATGGTATATTATGTTTTAGAGTTAAGATCAACCTTCACCATAATGTCTAGGTGCCGGTTAAGGTGTATGGTGTACTATATTTTAGAGTTAAGTTCAACCTTCCCCATGATGTCTAGGTGCCGGTTGGGCAAAATTAAGTTTTAGATATAAGATCAACCTTTCACCATAATGTCTATGCGCCGGTGGGGTCACTCCGAGAAGAACTGGGGTCAAGGCGGAAGCCTGTCAAGACCTCAGGCTCAGGTTCCCCAAGTGTATACCTCGATACCCTCCTACTGGAGATTATACAAGTTCCGGCGGACAATCTTTGATAGTCGACTTAGTTACGCGCTGATCCTCGCCGCGAAGGCGGGGCTCGGTAATAGACGAGGGAAGTGCCGTCGCGACAGTTTGCCATGGCAATAGTTACCTCCCCTTGTTCTATACAAACTACATTTTCTTTCTTTAAAAAACCAAAACAAATTTTTTTTTTATAGGTATGCCCGTGGGCACACTACTGTTGTGTGTTCTTGTATTCCTAGTTTATAGATACTTTGATAGTTGCGCCAAGAAATGCTTCAGAAAGAAAAAAAGGGGGGGGATCGTATGTATCCCAGTACAAGAGAGGAACTACCCCTTACACAGAACTACAAGTGGGTTTAACCCTTAACTAGCAGGGGGGGGGGGGGGGGTTTGGGCTTATTTGGGCATATTCAGGCCCTCCTGAATGATAAATCAAGTATCTGCATGAAAAGAAATGTATTCAGCAAAAAACTAGGCGCTAAAAGCTTCAAAATGAGACTAGAACGAGCTACGTAGCACTCGTGGTTCTCATACAGTGGTACCAGTAACATGGGAGTTTAGCGTATAGCGGTATATTTTTCCCAGCTACGCTCACTACTGGCTACACTGCCGGCCTCTCGAGAACACAGGGAGGGTGAGTCAGTGGGCGGCGGTAGGCCCTGGGAGTCGGACGTGTGGCCCGCTGCGCTCCCGGCCATTTGCACTCGATTTTAACCCTTTAAAAGCCATAATAATGCTCCTAACTTGCTGCAAATTGGCACCCGGCTATAGCCGGGCACCTTTCTTTAAGGGTTAAAGACAAGCCTAGACACTGTTTACGCCGGGCTGTGCCCAAAATGAGATATGTATAAGCATAGAAGCTCAATTTGTTTGATTTAGAAAATTAGATTGCTTAAGTCAAACTCTGGTTTTTTATGATGATTAATAAAAGAAATGTTCTCATTTTTCAAAACTAGTTGCACTAGATTACAATAAGTCCTAAGTGACTGTACAAAAATGTCCATTATTTAACTGTCCAACTTATGTTGTTTTTATGAATAATTCGAACTCGGGTTTTATGATGATTAATAAAAAGAAAGATGTTTATGTTTCGATTTTCGAAACTAGTCCTAAGTGACCCTGTAAATATTTCCATTATCTAACTCTCCAACTTATGTTGTTGTTCTGAATAATAAAGAATTAATTGCCCTACGGTTTATATAATTTTCAAAGTTTCCAGGCTAGTCGCACTAGACTCAAACGATCGATAGATATCCGATGGTGACTCCAATATGTTCCTGGCTAGTTACACTAGTTTCAGTAGGTTAATATTTGTCAATAAGACTACGCCCGGCAACCAAACTGAGCTCAGCATAGGATTTGGGTCAGGGTGGTGAGGGGTTATGCTTTTAACTCTGTCTCACCCGATACAACACACAACTCCTGTATGAGGCCTCTGTTGTTGGAGCAGGCTTCTTTGAAGCAACACACTGCTCACACTCTGTCAATATTTTTAACTATCTTGTATGCACAACTACATATACGAATAGCTTTTCCTGTTATGAGGTTTCTTGACTTAACCATGCGGTTATTAAAATGTTCATACTACGAATGTCCCCCTCCAGTCTTGGAATTCAGGCAACATCGTCAATGATGGAGGGGCCACTATTAAATTATAGGTTTGATTCCCGAAGGGAAGTCATGAAAACCTAATATTTAGTAGGGGCCCCGGAATCATTGACGACGACGTCCCTCCCAGCCATCCCCTTCCCATTCGCTGATATTGTGAGTTTATCTTGGTATATCATTGAAGGAAGAATTGTTGCGCTTGGTGAGATGCGGTAAGAAGCCACAACGCAAGAAAATCCACCGAATGTGGGAAGCTTGTGAATAACAGTGTTAAGATGGAAAATTATTTTTCCCATTTTGTTCTCTTATTTTTTACGAAGTTTTTTCGTAGTGGGTACCCGATCTGTGACGACACCATAAGAGAAGTAGCGTTGCACTTATGAAGATGACTCTTATTCTTCCTCGCGGCTGTTGATTCAAACGACTGACGTGGATGTTGAATGGAGACTATTATACTAATAGGCAACATCGTCAATGATTCCGGGGCCCCTACTAAATATTAGGTTTTCATGACTTCCCTTTGGGAATCAAACCTATAATTGCACAGTTCTAGTATAGAGATACGGGGCGTGTAAATCACAGTAAAGGGGCCCCCCAAGGCCAGGCAGGTAGGAAACGCACGTGCACTTCCCCTCAATTCTGGACACACACAGAATGTTGGAACTTGATGGCGAGGGTATTCTGTTGTGTCCTGGGATAAAGGTTGCCAGATGTTGCCATATAGGCGCAGATTTCCCTCAGCTTTTCAGACGAAAATAGGCCGTATTCCACGAGTATATAGTGCCTTTCCCATGCCCTGCCACCACACTGACGGCTTTGTAAGATACAGAAGGCTTAAACAGTTACTTTCTAAGGCCTATTGAAGCATTTTAGACAGTTTTGAAAATTTGATTTTTTGACCCCCTGGTGTTCCAGTCTCCCCTTGTGTGTATGCCTAATTTCTTATCCGGACATTTTGTTATAGAAAGAACAGGATACTACCTGATTAAAATATAATTTTGAAAATGTACTATTTTTTTGCTAACCAATATTGCGAGACATATAAGAATGCGTTATGTTATATGTATAGTAATGATATATATTTTTGAGTAATAATATTTGATTTGTTAATGTTCGTTGGTTAGTGTTACTGCAGTAACCAGACCAACACAATTATATTTTGTAAATGACGAATTTTATTACATATTTTATTGTAGTAATATATATATAATTATATATTATATATATATATATATATATATATATATATATATATATATATATATATATATATATATATATATATATATATATATATATATATATATATATATATATGTATATATATATATATATATATATATATATATATATATATGAGGGGGCGCGAATCCAAAGGGTCTTAAGTGTCTCCTGGATATCCTTTTGGTTATACATGAATAATGTACTAAAATGTTATGTGGCCAGATGTTTAAGCATGGCACTTAGGTCCCTTTGGATTCGCTGAGGAGGTTAAAGGTTTGTCCATTTAAAAATGTTCAGAAGGAAAATTTGTACTGTGAAGGAAACCAAAGGAAAATACTAAACTGATTGTAATATTGCGCAATACAATATTTGTTGTTATATTCCGCGTAGACATGTATACTGTAGACATGCACCAGTTTGTATAATCAATATTTAAGGTATTACTATTGCTGGGTTATATTTTGTATTCATGCATATGAGGACTCCATAAGCAAGCAATATTATTTTCAGTACGACTATGCCTGTAATGTATACTGGCTCGCAATAGACAATATTTTGCAGCTGAGAAAGAACTAATATGAATCAACGGAGTGTGTTGATTTCACAGGTCGTTTATAGAGTGAACACATCCGTCTAGGGTTAGCCATGATTAATATATATAGGAATCATTGTACCCAAAGGATTAACGTGGATGTAGCTGCTACGTTCCTCATAAAACATCTGATACAGACAAATACAGAAATCATTCCCCGACTCTGTATTCCTTGCGGTAAGATTCATTGTGTTTTTGTGGCATAGATGTTTATTTTGCATATGATAACTATGCAGGATGTTGTGTGTCTTGGTCAGTAAGTCAGTCAGTAACCAGCTCTTACTCTCACAAGGGGTAGGGAGGATCAGTAAGAGACACAAGAAAGGAAAACGAGGTGACAGGAGAAGAACACATATATCAGTTCGCCCACAAAAAGCAAGCACACAAACATTCAGGTGCACCAATAACTCATCAGCCCCGAAATCAATGGCTTCACCTCCGATATAAATTATATACTTCCGGACAAGATCTCTTTACATCAACATCTGGGATAAAGATCTTGCAGGTTTGTCATTTAAAAGGGTCCAGAGACCTTAATGAACTCTTTCTAACATTAATTCCTGTCACTTGTTAGATTTGTGTGTTTCAACCATTCCCTTTTCATGCTTTTACACACATTTTGACACCATTTATACCATCATCTTTTCGGCTTTCCACGCCTTCTTCTTCCTGCCACTTCACTGACATAAATCCTTTAAACTAATCTTTCTTCAGGCATTCTTGTCATATGACCATACCATCTGAGAACACTTTCTTCAAACGTTTGCTATATCGACTGCTTAACTCCACATACCTTCCTTATGTTCCCACTTCTTACTTTGTATATTTTTCGAACTCCACAAGAATTTCTTAGCAAATCCATGTTAACTGCTCTTATTCGTGTGTTTTCGTGTTTATGTCATACCAGAGTTTCACATCCATACATCAATGTCGGCACCAACTCACCCTCATACAATCCTCTCACTGCTTCCATACTCAAGTTTCTGCTGCTAAACAAGGCTTTCATTGTTCCAGCTACCTTGCTTCTTTGTGTTACACTGTTTTCTACTTTTCTTGCACATTTTCCCCTTTTCTCAATCATGGCTCCCAGATATATAACTCTTTTTACTAGTTCAAGCTGTTCAAGCGTGTCTTGGTACTGTTTCTAAATACTGTAATACATAATAATTAAGGAGGTACAAGAAACGACCCTTGCCAATAAAACGTAGAATTTAGCATTCTTCACAATTTACTCTCAGTATTTACGTCTCCGATCGAGATGAGGCTTTCAACATGCTTAACCCTTTCAGTAAGATAAAGCATTTCTGTCTTGTTTGGCTATATCTAGTCGGTATTACATAGTTCAGGAAGGACTTGCGGAAAAAAAGATAATACATTTGAATACTTATTATCCATTTTAGTCTTAGATGTCTGTCTTTTGTTAAAATGAGCTAACGAACTTAGTATTAAGTAATTGTCAATAAGAGGATTAGACTATATCCATCATTGTGTGGTGTGGAGTATTACATCTATAAGTAAACAGGTAGCTTAATCCTCTCTAAAGAAGTTTCCGTGCTGACGTTCCTCCCCCGCGGCGCCTATACAACTCCTGACGAAGCACAAGTTAGGCCGCGGAGGGGACGTCACTTCCAGCTGGGCCTACCCCATGAAGGGGTAGGGAGTGGGGGCCCCATCACCAGTGACAATCAGTGGCGATACTTCAAAGGCAGGCAGGTGTTAGTAGTAGAGGGCCCGGAGGGTTTTAGAGATTTTCAGTAGGGGTTCCTGACTAAAGCTTTCTGGTATCTAGTGTAATATTTGTTTAGAAATCAAAGCTATGGCGACTAAAACTAGTTATAATTAGTGGCTTCATATAGGTTTAGTAAAATAAAGAAACTATTATGTAGGGGTGTGGATAGATTTTCAGGAGAAAGGGCTCATTAGGACTCATCAGGCAAAGGTACTCATTATTGGAGATGTTCAATGTCTTGAAAAGCAAAACTACGAACTGTTCTGACAAACTTCAACTCGACTAGATGCAGCAAGTGTATATTGACAGGAGTATAGATGTATCTAAGGTTCAAGAAAATGTATTTACTTGTGAAAAGAATAAGTAATGCATAGTAACCGAGTTAATAATAAGAATGTGCATTGAGGTTCACTTCCGAGGAGTATGTATTTTTGACAAATAATGTTAACTGCCAATACGTTTATGTAGTGTAGCTAGTTATTTGCTAGCTATTTGAATATGGTAATTTTTCAATATATCTATTAATTTTAAGAAATTGTCAATATATCAATGTATCAATTGTTGGACATGATGTTCATATATATCGAGGTGACCATTATCCAAGGACCTCGACGACCCTGTGTCCCAGGTCACCACAACAATTGATTTAGGGGCAAATGTATATTTATTAATTAATTAATGTATTTATTTATAATATTTACTTTCCTCCCTAGACCTCCATCAAACTTGAAAACAATTCCCCCAAGACACTCCTTTTGAGATAAATGTTTAAACAAAATCGGTAGAAAAATGCAAGGGAGTTGTGTGTGTGTGTGGGGAGGGGGAGGGGAGGGGGGGGGGGGGGCAAGAAACAATAAATTTAATTTCAATGGGTGCGGTGGTTGGATAAAAAAGGTCGCACATGTAATGAAGAACCGCACAGCAGCAACGTACACACGCACAGGCCCTCGTATTTTCACAAAATGCATGATGGTATAGCGAGGAAGATATAAGATAAGAGAAGTGAAGATATAAAAGAAGAAAAGACATATGATACAGTAGAAACAGAGAGAGAGTACAAAAATAGAACGATAGTATTCAGTTGATGTGTTAGAATTACCAGGCCGCGAGTGTAATATAAAATGGTGAAGCATCAACAGAAACAGCCAGACCCTCGTATCTCTTTGGTGAGGGGGGAAAATAAGAGACGGGACCTTTCTCGCCACTGAAAGTGTTGTGTTGGGAACCGGGTAGGATGGGGGTGGAGGCAGGGATATAGTTTTTGCAGTCCAGTACATTCACAAGTCATACAATATATACAATACTTTATGTCAATGTCAAACTCAAATGACACTATAAAGTGCCTATATTAGTTAAGATGTGTGTTTCCTTTTAACCTTCAAAACTTTAAATGATGTATTGTTTTATGACTCATGACCGTATATAATTATGGACAGTACATTCTTTCTAACCAAACATAGTATATTTTATTTCAAATAATATTCCAAATAATTTTCAAAGTAACAAGTCAATAAAATTAAAGTGTTCCTGTGTTAATGTAGGGAATCAATCAGACGAGATACGGTTCGTCCTAATGTTTAAATGATCAGAACCGGGTTGCATAAACTAAAGGAACGTCTGATGGCGCAAAGTTTACGACTCGATAAGTGATCAACATCGGGGTTGGTCATTCCCTCCTCTCTATGTCCTACACCTTCTTCCTGTCTCTTCAGTCATTGGGCATCTTTTTATATCCCTTTTTTTATTATGTAATTCTCTCTCTCTCTCTCTCTCTCTCTCTCGCTCGCTCGCTCGCTCGCTCTCTCTCTCTCTCGCTCGCTCGCTCGCTCTCTCTCTCTCTCTCTCTCTCTCTCTCTCAATAATATGTACTGTAAACATGAACATGAACCTTATAAGTATGGACCCCTTGCCCTCCACACATCTCTTCTTTCTTACAAGGTCACACTTAAACCCTTTGTAACCCTTTGTAATGCCCTCTACACGATTTCATATTTTCATTGATCATGTCACACTTATAATATCAGTCAGTATTTCTTTACTTATCACTGCTATTCTCATTTAATATATTGACAATGTACAGTATATACATATCCCTCTGAGCCTCTAACACAGC
This sequence comes from Paralithodes platypus, assembly GCA_032716605.1. Lineage (NCBI taxonomy): Eukaryota > Metazoa > Arthropoda > Malacostraca > Decapoda > Lithodidae > Paralithodes > Paralithodes platypus. Next base: position 49,009,085 of record CM064509.1, on the reverse strand, counting down.
TTTTATTTAAATAATCTGTTAAGTGTCAATTCATATCCTTTTGTAAGCCAATATACATGACCCTTGCATATGTAAGCAACATAATTGTCCTCAATATTCTTTGCTAATGGTTTGATCTACAATTAAGTACCTTCGGATATGCGGCATATCCATCCCGGAGGACTACTAGTATCTTCCTTCTGAATATTGTTTTGCTACTAAACTTAATTGAATCTTGATCTTTAAGCTCTTCATAAGACAGTGTAATCTTCTCTAGACGGCAGTTGACAACCATGCCTTGCTGCCCCACTTTAGACCCTTACCATCCAAAATTGCCAGACCATCATTAAAACATTCTCCATTACCAAATCTTATATTCAATTCACCCAGACTCATCTGATTCGTCCAGACTGGTAGAGGCGGTGGGGTATGCCGGCTCGTCCACAGCCCAGCCTCCATGCCACTTTTGACCGATCAGAGCTTCTGAATCTCACTTCACCAAATTAACTTTTACCACCCAAAATTAATTATCTTTTGCCTTACCACCCATTTTTATCTCCAAGCCTTCTTGACGTGCCATACTGAGGCTCTCGGAAAATGTGTCTCAATACCAACAGTGCCTCCCCTAAACCCCCAAACTAAAATCAACAACTCACGCAAGTTGGGACAAGCCCCGACACTCTTTATGCTCCTACTTTTTCACTTTCTCTCTTACTACACCAATAAAAACTTCCCTTCTTTCACCCTCACCCACCTTTTCTATATTCATTCATTCATTCATTCATTGCACGTATACAGTTTCCTTCCCTACTTATTGATAATTATGTTGTGTCAGGTACGATGAAGCGATACTGCCGATATCTGTAGACTTGCGTTGAAATTCAAACTTTCCCTTTAAATTTTTTTTTTTTTTTTTTTAACATATTTATCTTCAGTACTATCGCTGGCCTTAAACAACTTATTTATATGTAGTATGTCCCCCCCTCCCCAACACATACACACACACACACACACCTCCCCTCTCACACTTTCCTCCTCCCTGGAGTACCTTACCTCCTCCTCCTCCCCCCCCCCCCCCCTACTCCTCCTCCTCTCCCACCCATTCCTCTACCTCCTACAAAACCCCGAACCATACTGCTGTATTGTCCTCAATATTCTCGGCTAATGGCTTGATGTACAAGTACCTTCGGATATGCGGCACTGTCCCTCCCGGAGGACCACTTGCACCTTCCCTCCGAATATTATTTTATGGAAATAAAATAATTTGAATATGAATCTGAATCTGTGTGGCTGTGTGTTTTGGGTGCTGGGGCAATGCCTTCTCTATACATAATTATGTATAGAGAAGGCATTGGCTGGGGTCTGGTGACTGGGTCACGACGGGTGGGGTCCCTCTAGGATGTTTAAGAAGGGACATACACACACACACACCTCCCCTCTCACACTTTCCTCCTCCCTGGAGTACCTTACCTCCTCCTCTCCCACCCATTCCTCTACCTCCTACAACCCCCCTCCCTCTCTCCCATAACCACACACCCTACTAAATATTATATTACTATCGGCATGTAAACTTCTCCACTGGTCATATTGCGCTAACTATCCCCTCAATAACCATTATTGTAATAAGAATTTGAACCATGTAAAATATGTAAAATCTTTGTAAAATATTTGTATTACTATAATTCCATTATAACTTCGGTAGTTGGTAATATTAGTCACATTATGTATGTGACTTGTATTCAGCTAACTATGACCTCAATAACCGTTGATGTAATGAAGAATGTGAAGTGTCCCTCATATGATTGTAATATATTTGTGGTACTATTATTGCATAATAATTAATGTAGTTCGAAATATTAGTCACATCTTGTATGTAATAATTGTATTCAGCTACCTATGATCTCAATAACCATTGATGTAAGAAAACATGAATAGCCTCCTCATATGATTGTACTAGTTTTGTAGTGCTATTATTTACCTGTCAATTAATAATTCAGTCACTTTTTTTTTTTTTTTTTTTTTTTCATGAGCACGTATATACAGCATATGTGGCAATCAAATGAGGAAACTATAATAACACCAGACGACGATACTGTTGTTACAGTAGAATAATGCTCTTTGAGCAGTATGTATTGCCTTACCAGTGGTTGTCCCCTTATTATTTATTATTTTATTATTATTATTGAAATACCACAGGAACGAAAATTCCTGGGAGCAAAACTTCCACCCCCAACGAGATCCCTCTCTTTCTACCACCTCCCTCCACATGTTACACGTCTCGTTAATCACAGTCTTCTAATATACAAATCACATTTCCTTACCCCCTGACATTCTTGAAATACCCACTAAGTATATTCAATTAGATACCAACCATGCAGACTATAATACGTTCGTTGTGTATGGGTACGAGGCGATCTCAAGACACCTTAGCTCCCAGTGCACAACGAACCGGATCATGATTATGTCCGCCTGTATTAAATTATGTATTATGTTGATTTATACCATTGCCTATTTTTGTAATAATTGTATTCAGCTAACTATGATCTCAATAATCATTGATGTAATGAAAATATGAATAGTCTCCTCATACGATTGCACTAGTTCTGTAGTGCTATTATTTACAACCTGTCAATTAATAATTCAGTCACTACAAGCTTGCTTGCTTGCTTTTTTTTTTTTTTTTTTTTTTTTTTTTTTTTTTTTTTTTTTAATGAAATACGTATATACAGACCATGTGACAATTAAATGAGGAAACTATAATAACGCATCTGAATAATGCCAACCTGACTTATAAACACAAATATGAATGTAACCAGACGACGATGCTGTTATTTCAGTGGAATAATGGCTCTTTGAGCAGTATGTATCGCCTTACTAGTGGTTGTCCCCTCACAGGATGGGGGGCGCTGCTCAATAAACTCGCCCCTCGGGGCAAAATCAAATCAAATTCTCTCTCTCTCTCTCTCTCTCTCTCTCTCTCTCTCTCTCTCTCTCTCTCTCTCTCTCTCTCTCTCTCTCTCTCTCTCTCTCTTACAACATGTTTCTTTTCCCTACATATGCTTCAGCCTCAAGAACAGTTTTTCGGTGACCGGTTACTGTTCCCAGGGATTGAGATTCATTGGAGGCGTAATGCACCAGCTGACGTAAGGCATTGTACAAATTCGTGCATTACATATCACCAGGTGGATGGAGCGGATGTATGGCTTAAATATAATTTTTGAGTATTAATGGAACTCGTGTAGTCTAGTAGTGTGCTGGTAACTACAAGAGTGATCTTTCCAAATGATGATTGACTTATGGGAAAGTACTGAAACTAAATAAAACACTAAATACAGTTAAGTAACATTAGACAATCTGCAGAAGTATTAACCAAATTTAGTTTGTGGTTATATATTCATTCTATTTTATCGTTAAGTCAGGCACTTGTTAACGCTTCCGTGATCGAAATGTTGTAAAGTTACTGTATAATAAACTTATTTTGCTTTCATACAGAAGATTAATTATTACTTAGATACTTGAATAATGTGAGCCAAATCTGTTCATCATAAACGTAAGGGCATTCGGTCCCTTGTTATTACTCAGCTATATATTATGAATATTGTTTCCAGTAAACTTTAACAAATCGACTAAATATTAGTAAATCCCTACAAAGTAACTAGTACAAAATTATTAAGTCAGACGAATATTAATTTTCGCCTGTTCTTATATTGTTTAGTCCACCTCATAACCCTTTCCAAATCTTGCTTCCTATATTATTGGATGTTGCTTCCTCCCACACATTCGCTAATTAAAGGATCCCCCTTCCCTCTTCCCTGTATGACTTCAGTAATTTCTTTCCCATTTGTTCAGTCTTACACAGTTTAAGTCTCGTATGTTCTGTTTAGGTCCCTCATAATAAACCTTCTTACCATTCTTGTCACTTCCCTCCCACGGTCATCTTATTCTAGTCTCAACTCCTACCCACATCACTCATCCTGACATTTTAGGCTAAACTCGTCCCCTTCAAGCTCCCTCCTTCACTCCACCACTTTAACCCTCTAGTTCCTCTATTCTAAGACGTCTGTTATTGCGTCACTACAGTTCCTTTACCAATTATTTTCCCTATATGAAGGGCTTGTAAATTCTGACGCTCGAAAATGTAGTTTCAAATGTGATATAAATTATATGACAAAAAAGTATCCTAGGAGACATGTGATAAATAATAGAGAAAATATGTATATATCTGATTATATTTGAATTAAACTGCGCATTAATTAACCCCTTCAATATACTATGATGCCTATTCCTCTTAATTTAGGCTATAATTAGATGATTTTATACAATATAGGAAGGATCTCTGGGAGTCGAAGGGGATAAAAATTATCTCTATTCAACCTATGGCACTCATAGGTCATACCTAAGCAACATAAAAGTATCTACAGTATATACATGATCGCTAGAATGAAAGGAAGAATAATGAAAAGATAAACCCTTGTTTTAAGTTTAGAAGAAAAGTTGGTTGGTGAAAAAAATATGAATATTGATAAACATTTTCTTAGATTGAAGTATTTACAATTTCAGACGTTTTTAAAATTACGCATTGTGCATTTCTCTGGGTTTCTTGACTTTGGGAATGTTTATTGTGGAACAATGGAATCTTGGTAAACGAATCCGGTAGTTCTGTGTTTGGCGTGCTAAAAGCTCTATATTCCTTCTATGACCCTCTTCTTTGGCGGGTGTCTCCAGTTCCATTTGGCTGTCTCTACCTACCAACAATTTCAAACTGTATTTAATGTGCATGAAACAGTTGCCCTATATACTGTATAATGTGTGTATATATATATATATATATATATATATATATATATATATATATATATATATATATATATATATATATATATATATATATACATACCGGGCATAATTATACATATACATACTGTATATATATATAATTATATATTTTTGTTTTTTCCTATGTGAGTGAGGGAAGCAAAAGGCACAACTGCCTGTATTGAGTTCCTCCCCCAGAATTGAAAGAGTGACAGGGCCAAAATCAAGGGACTTTCGAGCCAAAATGCCTGGACACACGGAGTTTGAAGCAATTGAGGTCATAGGAAGAGGGAAAGACTAATTCTGGGAGAGTTCCAGAGCTCAGCTGTTTAATAGAAGAAAGTCTGAGAGTAAAGTTTCACTCTTCTGGTTGGAGAGTTGCACAGAGTAGGGGTGGGATTGTGTTGCAAGACAGATACCACGTACCCTACGTAGAGAAGGTGGTATACACTGGGAGAGCTCTGAGGAACACTGATTATTATAGTAGCGATAGAATAGCGAGAGAGATGTAACATAGCGGCGGAGAGAGAGAGATTGCAAAGAGTTGGTGAGTGGATGGGAGTTAATGATACGAAAGGCCTTCCTTTCTACTTTTTGTAGGAGTGTGGTGTGAGAGGATCCTCCCCACATATGCGAACAATACTCAACTGTGCCCCTGTACAGAGCAAGAAGCTGTGCAGCGGTAAAGAATCCCTTGAGGCGGTTGAGCACACCCAGCTTCTGGGAGGTTGCCTTAGCAAGACTGGTAATATGGTCCCTCCAAGTGAGAGCAGAAGAAAAAGAGACACCAAGAATATTGAGAGAAGATGAAGGATTGATTTTTGTATTGTTGAAGAATAAGGGATAGTCCTCTGGGAGTTCCTGATGAGTAAATAGATGGAGAAATTGGGTTTTGGAAGCATTAAAGGTAACAAGGTTTTCTCTGCCCCAATTGGAAATAGTAGTTAGATCAGAAGATAAGTTTTTCTATGGCTTCATTATGTTTGTCTTTGATGGATTGCTGGCTGGGCCATTCTGGAAAACTAATTAAGTAGTGTAAGGTAGAGTCGCCTGCATATGAATGGATGAGATTGGAGGTACAGTTGAGAAGATAATTTATGAAAATTAAAAAGAGAATAGGAGATAGGACAGAGCTCTGAAGAACACCGGAGTTGATAGAATGAGGAAGTGAGCGATGGCCATCCACAACCGCAGCTATGGAACGGCCGGAAAGGTAATTAGAGACAAAGACACATATGGAGGGATAGAGACCGAAGGAGGGTAATTTAGAAATTAAAGATTATTGCCAGACTCTATCGAAGGCCTTAGATATGTCTAGCGCAATAGAAAAAGTCTCACCAAAGTCCCGAAAGGAGGATGACCAAGAGTTAGTAAGATATTAAAGAAGAGCACCAGTAGAGCGACCCTTAAGGAAGCCATGCTGGCGATCTGAGAGCAGATTATGAGAAGAGAAATGCTTAAGAAATTTGGAAGCAAGAATAGTTTCCAAAACTTTAGAGATACAAGAGATGAGAGCAATTGGACGACAGTTGGTGGCTTGAGAGCGGTCACCCTTCTTTAGGAAAGGTTGAATGAGAGCAGATTTCCAGCAAGAAGGGAAGACATTAGAGGAGAGACAGAGACGAAAGAGTTTGCCTAGACAGAGAGTTAGCACGGAAGCACAGTTTTTAGTACAACAGTAGGAACACCGTCCGGACCGTATCCCTTCTTAGTATCAAGCCCAGAGAGGGTAGAAAGTACATCTTTAGAAGATATTAGGATATTAGGCATAAGTAGGAGAGAGGGGGGTGGAGAAGGAGGAATAGCACCAGAGTCATCCAAGGTGGAGTTTCTAGCAAAAGTTTGAGCGAAGAGTTCAGCTTTGTCAGAGGAAGAAGTGATGGTTGTGCCATCAGAGTGGAAAAGGGGAGGGAAAGACGAGGAAGAAAAATTGTTGGAGAAGTTTTTTGGCTAGATGCTAGAAAACTTGGGAAGAGCTAGAGTTGGAGAGTTCAGTGCATTTTTTATTGATGACAGAGGGCTTGGCAAGCCGAAGAACAGATTTGGCTTGATTCCGGGCAGAAACATAAGAAGAAATTCTTGAGTTTTAAGGCGTCGGTACCATTTGAATGCTTCCTCCTTGTTGCGGACAGCAGTAGAACAAGCGTGAGTAAACCAAGATTTTTTTGTATTAGACTGAGAGAAAGAAAATGGAATGTATTTCTCCATGCCCCGGAGGATTACCTCGGTAATGTGTTCAGCACTCTCTGAGGGTCCTCGGCCACGGAAGCAGAAGGATATATAAACCTTACCAACACCACTTTGACTCCTGACCAAGAAGACCTCCTCAATAGGGACCTTAACTGCCATTATATTTCCAAACCTGGACCTCACCGAAAATGACTGGTAACTGAAATCCTCCTCGATGACATCTTACAACTTAAGAAGGACGGCAAGGTCACCACCACCTCCGCCCTACAACCCACTCTACTAGCAGAAGTGGCCAAGACCAGGGGATTACACCAAAGCAAACTCCTCAACAAACACCACTTCCAAGCTGCCAAACAATTGAGAGAGAATCCCATCATCATCATCCGACGTGCTGACAAAGCTTCCTGCCTTGTGATCTACGGTAAGGAGGAATACCTACAAAAAATGGACAGCATCTTAAGTAACCAGAACAAGTTCAAAAGGATCACCCGCAATCCAACAGATGAAATAAAACGAAAAGCCAACACCACTATCAACGCCAAAGAAGGAGGAGTTCACCTTAAAAACTTATTGGAGAATTCAACCCTGGATATGCCTATGGTACCATAAAAACACACAAGCCTGGGAACCCCCCCCTCCCCCCCATCATCTCCCAGATCCTCACCGCCACCTACCAGATCATCAAGGCCCTGAACATCCTCCTCACCCCCTACGTGCTCTGTCGATACAACCTGAACTCTGCCAACGACTTCCTAGAAATTCTACAAGATGCCCCCCCGGAATAACAACCACACCATCGCCTCCCTCGACATGCCTGTTCACCAACGTGCCGGTGGACAGGACCTTAAACATGATTCTACGCCGGACATACCACTGCCCTGACACACACATCCTGGACATCCCGGAGAAGGCCCTGAAGACGCTGCTGGAGTTACGTACCAAGGAGGCTCCCCTCCTCTGCCCTCGTGGCAACATGTATCACCAGATAGACGGCGTGGCGATGGGCAGCCCCCTGGGAGTCCTGTTCGCCAACTTCTTCATGGGAACAATCGAAGAGGAACTCCTAACTGCTCACCGGCCTGCTATCTACTGTATATATGTCGACGACTTTTTCGTGCAAGTGAAGGACCTCAGCGAACTTCAGGAACTCCAGCAGCTCTTCATGGCCGCCTCCGGGCTCAATTTCACCTTTGAAAAATCTACTAACGGACAGCTACCCTTCCTCGACCTCCTTGTATCACTGAACGACCTTGGCATCAAAACCACGGTTTATACCAACCCCACTAACAGCGGACAATACCTTAATGGTGACAGTGAATGCCCCTGCCGATAAATCCTATCTTCCATCTCAGCCTACGCCAGGAGAGCCCTCTCCCACTGCACCTTCTGGGGAGACACCCACCAGGAACTTGAACGACTCTCCCAAGTTCTGGTTAATAATGGGTACTCCAATTCTGATGTCTCCAGCACCATTAACCACCACCTAGAAAAATGGTATACTCAAAATCCCCCCACCACCAACCCCTCAGATGACATCAACATTTTCTACCGAAATTACATGGCCTCTGATCACAAAGCCGTCACAAACGAAATCATCAACAACCATGTCCTACCCACCAACCCTGACAACAAAATTAAATTATTTATTTACTACAAATCCCCCAAGACCTCCAACCTTGTACTCCAAAACAGACCTACTTCCACCAAGACTAAGAGCCCGATGAATGACGACCATGTGGTATACCAGCACACCTGTAATAATGGGGACTGTGGGCCCCATTCCTATATTGGGATGACACAGACTCGTCTGTCCCGTCGGCTAACTCTCCACCTTCAGTCAGGAGCCATTAAAGATCACTACCTTTCCCCTAACCCCCCCCCCCCCCTTACCCGCAACAACTTAAATAAACACACCTCCATAATAGATAAAGAAAATTACCCCAGAAGACTCTCTATACTTAAAGCTCTCTATATTCAAGCTTTAAGCCCCAACACAAATAACCAAACACTTGACCTTCAAATCTTACCGTCTGCCAAACGCTACTACCCAGCCACGGCCCCCGCCCCGGCTCCACACATCCCTCCCGTGCCCTCCCCGCATACACAGTCCAGAGGGCAGCCCTCTACTTCCAGCAGCCAATCAACGTTAACTTCGCCCACCCCCAGCCAACCCCGGACCAGATGCAGTGAGCGACTGGCGAGAAGGTTACCCGCAACCAATGGCAGGCAACCAAACACGCAGTAGCCCCGCCCACTCTTCGCCACCCTGATCTCCACATGTGTATCTATACCTTTAGTATTGAGTAGTTTAATCATACCTTGAAGATGCTAGTTGACTAGCGAAACCTCGTACCACCATGAACATTGCAAACCTTATTCACCTGCTTACTGAACCCCAAAGAAAATTGATCAGAAATATAGAAACTCTGAATATTATAATTTCGAATGCTGAAACAGCTATTTCTTTTAACCTTGTATGCCTTAAAGATAATATATATATATATGTATGTATATGTAATATAGTTGATTTTTGCCACAAAGGCATAATTTTGTGTTTTTATCTTTTGTATACCCTTCATGATAACTCTCGCTCTCTCTCTCTCAGTTAGGGTTACGGGTGGTCGTCTTTATTCCATCAGACACTAGCCGTCACAGCCAGACCCGATCCCATGTCATATCAGGCCAGGCTAAGGAGACACTGGTGGCTACTTCATACACAAACACGTACATGCTCACATACACACATAAACACACATATATAGATACACAAACAGATAATCCCCAGAACAGACCCATAATACTATAGTATAGAACAATAAACAATAAGAGGGAGTATATTTTTAATTATGACTTATATCGCAAAATCTATAATCGATATCCTATCATATAAACCTTGGGAACAACACAGAAAACACATCAACCAAGAATGTATTAACACTGCTTCCAAGGAATTAGGATATCCCAAGGCCGAGGACATGGGAATCTCGCCTGGAATACTGATGCTCCTGGAATGTTTTACTCTCTATATACCTCAACACTGCCCCCTTTAACTTAATACTTTTAAGTATTTTTCTAGAATCCAATATATTTTGTTTTGGAAATAACAACAAAAATATAGAATTCAGTAATGGTTTCAATACCCCAATTTTGTTTACGCGGTATCTATTGCCAATATCATATACTTTTGTCACCATGGACTGCTTGATAGACTCGAAAAGTTACATGTAAAGTGCTCGCATATTGCTAAGCAGAAAACCATAGCTGCTGAAAAACAAAAAAAATAAAAAATAAAGCACGGTGAGGCTTCTCCGGGTCAACACATTATCGAAAACTATACCCATTCCCATAACCATCCTTTCCAAATATACAGTATGTTATATCTACAATAGCATCCGAATGATAATGCTTGTCTACAAACTTGCTGTACACGAGTTTTTCTTCCAACCATCTAAACATAAGTTTTGCACTGTAATATATTATTGGTATGAATAGGGTAATTAATGTGTCCACAATAATCTACCCTTTTAGTGGAATATTAGTAGTAAATAGAAAGCATCTAAAGTAAGAATAGAGATGAATCAGTACCAATGTACCCAATTAACTAAAATACCGTTTGCATGCCCTTTTTATACCCTATATTTTTGACAGTGTAGCCCATGGTCTTCATGCTTAATAGGTAAGGAAGTGTGAAGGGTAACCAACAGGTAGATATGGTTTTATTTGAGCTGACGATAAATGGAATTCCTTGGCAACTGACTAACAATACTTACTGGAATAATATGAAACCAGTATGTTTCTGTATTAAGTTTACATAGCTTGTAACATATTTTGATACACAATCTTCCAATTGGCTGAGTAATAACAATGAAGATATGAATATTCACCGTCAGCTGAAAGCTAAATAAAATCCCCAGTTCCTAGATCAGGCGCGCATTACCTTCACGGCATCACACTGTCTTTAGGTAGACTGATACTGATGTCGACTATATTTTTGAGGTTTGATTAAACATTTATGAAGCACATACCTGTACAGTTACGAGCATAAATACTGCAACACCAACCAGATAATGTTCGCTCCTTCGTCTCCAAAGGCATTGCTAAACTTTGTATTCAAACTCGCAATGATTCCTTTATTTAATTCTAGCTACCGTCAGACGATTTTATTCAGCTTAGTATTAACCTCTCGTGATGAAGGAGTTGACTTTATCTGCTAGATGTCGCAGCATTTATGCTCGTGGCTGTACATTAATAGCCTGGCAACATCATGAGTGATGTAGAGTTCTGAGTTGCCCACATAAGTTCTGTTCCTCTTCGTGATCTTATGCATAAAAGTAAAATTAGTGGTATATTATAGTTATTATTTTACTAATCAGGCGAATTAACCACTACATAAGAAACAACACTCGTAATTCAACCATGCGCATTATATTTGCATGTATAAGATCACGTAGAGGTACAGAACTTATGTGGGCAACTGTACTTGTGTTAGACTGTAGCAGGTTATTAATCAGTAAGCTACAATTTTGTAAATGTTTTCGTCTCCAGGTAAAATTACTTGGGTTGAAATGTATGCTTCTACCTGTCACCATATCTGTGTATGTATGTATGTATATACTCAGGCACATACCCCATTGCTGGGGGTGGCCGTCGTGAGACAGAACCCGAACAGGAACAACATTTAAAGTTCCTATTCTCAGGATCTGGGACCACTTTCGCATTCCCTAGCCCGTTTCTCTGTCACATCAAGTAGGAGAATTATACTAGAGGAGAAGGATTCCTAGCCCCCTGCCCCCATATCTAGGAAACTTAACCCTTCCTGCCCGGGTGTCATTTTAAAAGACCTTGCGAAGGCCCGGAGCCCGGGTGTCCTTTTAAAAGTCGTAAGCTTGAAAGTTTTTTAACGGCGATTTTTGCATGCATTCATTATTTCTTTAGTTTCCTCCCTAGACCTCCATCAAATTTAAAAAAAACGTCCATTAGATCCCCCTTCTAGATTAATTTGTACATTTTTTGGTAGAAAAACTTCGGCCGGCTCTTCCAACATTACATGCTCACTATCGTTCGCCAGTGAAAAAATCGACACCTAAATAGCACGAAAGATCTAAATATTGGCGAAGAAATGCGTCGAAATGTCTTAAAATCGACTAACTAATAGGGCAAAAATCTTAGCATCTGAAAACTAATGGGGCTAAACATAAGGGAGAAAGTGGTCCAGAAAACCGGCCCAGCGTGCTTTGAAAGCCGCGCGGCGAAACGTTTGTAAACAAACCCGATCGGAGCGCCGCCAAGCCTTAACAACAAGAAGGAGAAGTCCGGCCTTGTCCGCCATTACCAGTTAGAGTGAAAATTAATCTCCCAAAGTGTCCGGTATTGCCAAATTCGTGGTAAAACAGCCAAAACTCTCTCCACGGAAATTGTCATCACACCTGAACCAGTTGTTGTTGTTGTTGTTGTTGTTGTTGTTGTTGTTGTTGTTCACTAAGCTGCCTGGCCGAACAGCCCTGAGTCCCTGAGAAAGGCCATGGCCACGATCGGGCTTTCCCACAGAGCTCTCATTGAGTGTAGATTGTGTTGTTGGCATAAGTGGTTGTGTGAAATGCAGTCTTCTATGATGTGTTTAATGGTATGGGGTGCTGCGTTACATCCCGGGCAGGCGTCGACAACGGAGTCATCCAGTCTCTTCTGATAGCTCAGGAGAGCTGGATGGTGTCCGCATCTCAGCCTGGCCAGGTGGACTCTGTCCTCGCGAGGAAGGGAGGATTCAGAAGGATGGATTTCGGGAGGTCGTGCATGCAGCTGCGTGTTGTCTGTGAGTGAGTGGATGGATCGGTGAGAGATATGAGTATGGATGTGCTTCTGGAAGTTAGTTCGGGGTGGGCAGGGAGGGAGAGAGGACAATAATTGTGTGTGATACTGTGTGCTGGGTGTTGTTTTGATATTTCTTGGTGTCTGTGGGTGTGTTGCCATGTAGTTTAGTGGGTGGTCTTGGTTCGTGGAGGCTGCTGCCAGGAATTGAGTGCCTCTCATGTCCAGATGGTCTTTGACTTTGAGGATTTTGGTTTCTTGATGTAGGTGATCTGTGGGTGCAGTAGCTGTGCAGCCTGTAATGATCTTCAGGGCTTTGTTTTGAATAGTCTGTAAGGTCTTATGATGTGTTTCAGCTAGGTTAGAAGCCCCGGCTGGGCTTGCGTATTCCATCACTGATCTTATGTATTGTTTATATACTGTGGTGGTAGTTTCTTTGTTGTGTCCAAATTTTGTGTGAGCAAGTGACCTGAGGGCGTTAAGTCTGGGTGTCAGTTTCTTTTTAATGTTTGTGGTGTGCTGTTTGAATGTCATATGAGTATCATATGTTACTCCTAGGATTTTGAGTGTGTGTGTTTGTGTTAGGGGTGTGTTGTTTATGGTGAGTTGAGGGATGTATTCGTATTCTCCTGTCCAACTTGTGAGCAGGGTTGCGGTGGATTTGGCTGGGGCTAGATTAAGTCTGTTTGTAGTGCACCAGCCATTTAGTGTGTTGAGATAGGGATGAAGGAGATCTGTTGCTCTTTTTGGGTCATGGTGTGTGCATGTGAGTGTTATGTCATCTGCATAGGAGGCTAAGTTTATTTGGGGCGTATTGGGTGTAGTTATATCGTGCATGTACAGATTGAAGAGTGCGGGCGATAGGACGGATCCTTGTGGGGCTCCGTTTGGAAAGTTTCTGATTTTAGATGACTGACCGGCAAAAGATACGTGTGCACATCTGCCTGCTAGGAAGTTGGCCAGCCACCTTTTTGTGTTGTGCATGTTTGTGTTGTAGATTTTGTTTGTTAGGTTGTGGCGGGGGATGGCATCGAAGGCTTTACTAATGTCGAGTGTGGCTAATAGTGATCTGTGTGGTGGTCTAGCTGAGTTGATGCCGTTGAAAGCTCTTTGTGTAAGGTCTGTGAGAAGAGTGTTTGTGGAGTGCAGTGGCCTAAAGCCATGTTGTGTTGGAGCTAGGGGTAGGTCAGGTGTAATTAGTTGTAACACTAGGCGTTCCATGACTTTGGAGGGGGAGCAAAGGAGTGTGATGGGGCGGTGCGAGGAGGGTAGCGTGGGGTTTGGGGAAAGTGATGATGATACCATGCTTCCAAATGTCTGGTATTGTGTTGTGTGAATTGCTGTAGTTTGATATGTTAGTGAGTGCTTGTATGCCTTGTGGTCCCAGGTGTCTGAGGTGTATGTTGCTTATGTTGTCTAGGCCACAGGCAGGTGAGTGCTTGAGATTGTTGATGATATGCTTTGTCTGGTGATTGGTGAAGGGTGTATAGTCAGGGTCTGTGGGGAATTGTCTCTTACGTCGGATGACACGTCGGTCGTCTTTGTGAGGTTTTAGGTGGCTGACATGTGAGAAGTGATTGATGAAAGTGTTTGCTTGTTGTTTACATGAAGGAGTAGAGTCTGTTGTTGTGATTGCAGCATGTGATTGTGTTGTGTTGCTGTTGGAAAGTGTGATGCTGTTTAGTGTTTTGTAGAGTTTTTTGGGGTTTGTTTTGTGATCAAGTGTTTGTAGGAAGTTATTCCAATTTAGTTTTTGTTGTTCTTGTATTTTGTTGTTAGTTTGGGTGTTGAGTGCTTGAATTTGTTGTGCGATGTCTTATGTGTGGGGTGCTGGGGAGTGTTTCAGTATGTCGCATTGTCTGATGAGGTTTTGAATTTCTGGTGTGAAGTTGGGGTTGTGTCTTTTTCTGTTACCTCTTGGAATGTGTTTCTTGTCAGCGTTTTGGATAGTTTTATTGAGTATGTGTACAACATTTGTTACGACTGGGGTTTAAATATATCAGGGCTCTTATTCATTGGACTAGTAATGGCATAAATGCTACAACGGAAAGCGCTATATCCAACCTCTGATGTATATTCCCAGTGAACAAAGAACACAAATACTCTACAGAGTTCTATATGCAATAATAGGCTATCAAACTCTCAATAAATGTGCGTCTACTCTAGGCTTAATGTTATGTGAAAACAGCCTATTACTACCTATAACCGAAGGTGCTTGGTTATGGTATGCAAAGTAAGGTGGTAAGAGAAGTTACAGCTTACGTTACTTTAATCAATATATGTCAGGCACTCCTGCATGAAAGAAAGTGCACTAAAGTCCTTCAACACTAACAAGGAATCTTCTTTAAATGTTAGATGCTATAAAGATGCTCGTATCGGAAATGGAACCCAAAATGGCAGGCAGCGGAACAATGCTCGTGCAGGCTATGCACACAAAAAGGTAGAATATATAATGCCGTCGGAGCCAAGAATATCCTAAACACTACAACAATAATAATCGCCACGACAATGCAGTATTCCTATCAACAAAAAGAGCCTAAGTCGTTTGTGTCTCCATACATCAAACTAGGCTGCGAAATGTTTGTGTAATGATAAATGGGTATGCATAAAAAGAGTAATTAGGTTAATATACTTAATGTCTAATGTGACTGATAAAGTCTAGCTAGAGTGAATGATACGAGATACTGGTGCGCATGGCATGCCGCATAGCCTAGTGCAAATCTCAAGTCTGTGTGTCAAATATTACGTTATAGGGAAGGGTAGCTCTCTTGAGAAACCTTAATACCGAAGTATTAAGCGTTCTCCTGGCGTACCTCAAAGACAAACAACGAGCTTAGAACTGTGCAGAATGGTATAGGCAAAAAGCCCTCATTTGTGCATGCTCTACTCTCAATGGCACACAGACTAGAATTTACTCAATCAACTCCAGTTCTCAGGTATGTCGTGCAGCTTTTTCCTAAAGCCAGCACTCATAGGAAACAATACCTTATAATATCAGACCCCTAGTCTAGCATTATCTAATCCAGCAGAACACTAATAATTATAGGACGCGGTACTTAAACAATATAAATGCCAACCAATGCTTCGTGATCCACTTATCTTAACAACTAACATACATGGGTTATATCAGACCTTAACGCACAATACAACTGGCCAGCATGAAGCTGATTTTGCAGAGTTGACCAGAGGGGATATAATGTTAATAAAAGGTGGTGAAAGATATGGAAAATGAGAGAGATAGGCAGAGGAAAAGGTTCTCAGGTGCGGAGAGGGGAACAGATAGCAAGGGATAAGATAGATGCGTTCTAGAAACCAGATCTGAGGGAGAGAGTGGCGAGGAACTGTATATATACCCGCACTAGCTCGAGCCGCGTGGGAAAAAAGCGGCTACAAGTCCTCTAGCCACTAGCAAGGGAGCTAGCAGCATGGTAAGGACCTCTCTCCACCAACCCCCACGAGGCAGCCAGCCGTGTCGTCATCGAGCGGGACAAAAACACTGCACGCTCCCTCTCACTCTGTTCTACTCTCTCTCTCTCTCCCAGATCCCATCATTACTAGTTAATGATAAAACATATACTTTACAATTAAATATATAAAGCCTTGACATGGGTGAAAACAAAGAGCCTTTCTGGACTGCCCATGACACGAGCTTTCATATGAAATAAAGCACACTCTACTACATAAACTGTAGCCCCATCCACTGCCCTGGCGATCCTAGCGAGTCACTGTAGGACAAGCCATGCGGTTCTAACGGAGTGGTTAACGTCACACCCCCCCCAAGATTTTTCTCAGAGGCCCCAAGGCTCACAAAAATCTGATGGTTAGAACCCATGCTATATCTCTACCTCCCATCACCCAGCGGCAGTAAAATATCTGGCACAGTTCTTCAACAAAACATTTTTTCAAAATTATAACCCTCCCCAACACCATAGGTTAAATTATATGTAGCTATGCTCCTCAAGAGCGAGCTTCTCTAGCCCAGCATTCTGAGAGGAGTGCAACTCAGAATTACTGCTATAACATACTACAAAAAATCAACTATCAAAGAAAGAGTTTTTATTTGATTTTTTTATGTTTATAATTTGTTTATTTCGGCTGCACTATAGGGGCAAGCCTAGTTTTTTCTTCTATACCAAACGCTCAACTCCTGTTTTACGACCCAATACGCTGGGCTACAACCGCGAGCCAACAAGCACCAAGCGCAAAATACTATTCAAACTAAAGCAGGAGGCTACCCGTGTGTCAATCTACCCAGGATCATATACCCTTGAATGACCATTTGCAACCACGTTGTCACAACCGGCAATATGGCGTATGTCCAGGTTATATACCAATAACCTTAGTGACCACCTGGTCAGCCTCATATTCCGAATGTGAAACTGGTCCAAGAACTTGAGAGGGTGATGATCTGGGTAAACTACTACGACCGGACCATAGGCTGGAACATAGACCTCGAAATGCCCCAGCGCAAGCACAACCGCTAGCAGCTCCTCCTCGACAACAGAGCAGCTCCCCTGGGCCGAATTGTACTTCTCCGAGCAGAAACTAACAGGATGCTCCAGCCCATCATCGTCCTTTTCCACAAGGACGGCACCAGCCCCCACACCACTAGCCTCCGTTGCTAGTTAGAGAGGTAGGCTAAAGTCAGGGGCCCTGAGGATCGGGTGAGTGCACAACAGGTGTTTTACTTCTCTAAACACCTTCTCACACTCAGGCGCCCATTTGAACTTCTTATCCTTCCAGTTATCCTCCACCTGAGCTTGACTGTCCCGTTCTCCTTCTCCACCTTGACTGCTAAACGTCATTACAAGCACAGTGAGAGGCTCAGGGGGGTGCCTCCCATACTCCTTCATGGGATTAACATGACATAACTGATTGCGCTTCCGTCTGTCTGGAGTGGCTACCAAGTAAACCAGGTCTGATAGCTCCTCCACCACCCTATAAGGACCAGCGTACTTTGCGGATAAGGGGTGACCTACAAGGGGCAGTAGAATCAACACCTCCTGACCCACGTGAAACTCCCTGAGTTCAACCTTGAGGTCGTACCTGTCCTTCCTCAGGGCCTGAGAGCTAGTCAAATTACGGCCAGCCAACTCCAGACTGCGCAACATCCGTTCTCGACTGTTGAGGACACACTTGAGTATAGAACAAGTTTTGTTTGCGCCCTCCCATACTTCTTCAACCATATGGAGAGGCCCTCTGACACGGTGTCCAAAGACGAGCTCATTAGGGCTGAATCCCAAACTCTCCCCAGGTACCTCAAACAAACACAGCAAACAAAACACATGGCAGGCCAAGATCCCAATCCCTCCCACTCTCAAAGCAACAACAACGAAGCACAGATTTCAAGGCTGAGTGCCATCGCTCTAACACACCCTGGCTCTCCGGATGATACGCAGATGACACAACCCCAACAATCTCATGCTGCGGCATTGCTTGAACCAAGAGGCTAGAAGTGAAGTTGGGTCCCTGGACTGACTGAATCCCCTGCGGGTAACCATACCGGGAAAAATACACTAGCAAGCTTCGGACCACCGTCTTCGCCGACCCATTTTTCATAGGATACAGTCAGGGTACCTTGTTGCTACATCTCCCAACTGTGCATCCTTCAACTCTTTCGTCTTTTTAAGCCCATCCTCTGCCTTTTCAGGAACAGTTACTGGGTCTTCTCCAGACTCGAAATGTGGTCCTAATAATGAGTCCCCGAGAAGGTCCGTTGACACTAAACTCTCAACCGCATTAACTTTCAACCCCTTCTCGGTACCCTTCCTCCGCTGATCTAAAGATTGTTGACCAGAATGTGACTCCCTGGATGCAGGATCTCCGGTGACAACACACGCCATAGGCTGCACCGGACACTTCTCAACCCACTCCTGCTCCTCCCTACTCACGTTGGCCGGCTTCTCGACAACGACTAAGGGTGGAGCCTCAGAAGTAGGCCCCGCAAAGTCGTTGCCAAGAAGGAGGTCGACGCCCCCAACAGGTAACTTCTCCACAATTCCTACATCCAGGTCCCGAGTCACACCATCAACTTCCACCTTCATTCTTACAAGCGGGTATGACCTTGTCGCATTAACTCCCTGAACCACAACCACCCGCGCCGTATTGACAGGTTTACCAGTGAAATTTCGCAACAGTGTTTGCGATGCCCCAGTGTCACGCAAAATTCTCACCTCATGTCTTCTACCCCCCCACTCCACACAACCGAGTCCCCTGTGGTCACTAAAGGCATCACGGACAGGGAATAAGCCTTCCGGATCCTTCTGCACTGGCAGTGTATTTACCTCGGAAGAAATGCCTCTTAACAAACTCAGATGTCCTCTTGAACACTCCAATGCCGTGAGCAAAAGACACGGCTGCCGGAGGAGGTCGACTAGGGCACTCATTTGCCTTATGACCCTCCTGGTGGCACCTAAAACACATAAATTTCGGTTTCGGCTTATACTGTTATGTAAAAGGCCCCTGACTTTTCACATACGGCGTGGTGTTAGATTTGGCTTCAGTTTTAGTTTCATGGCTCTTCTGTTTAAATGTGTCATTGTTACGGGGAGGGGGAGGATAACGGTCCCTAGCACTTGCATCGTACTTCTGTGAGGACCCGCAACCCCGAATCAACGACAGCCGTCGATCAGCCATTTCTGCTGCTTCGACTAGAGTTCTTGGGTTTTTCTCCTTCAAGTTCAAAGTTAGATCACCGCCCGTGCTCTTAAAGAACTGCTCCAACATCATCAACTGCTTAACTCCATCAAACGTTGTTACCTTCTTAGATCGGAGCCAGTTCCCCATAGCATCGGACAAGTCCCGGGCGTGTTCCAAAAAGGTGCTATCTCTTCCCTTAGTTACACCCCGGAACTTCAAACGGTACGTTTCTGGTTGCAGTTCGTAAGCCCTCAGGACAGCCTCCTTGAGATCCTCATACACAATACATGACTCCAAAGGTAACGCATCGTAGGCTTTAAGACCCTTGCCTATTAATCTAGAGGATACAAGTGCTGCCCATTTATTCTCTGGCCACTGGTGTTCCTGGCACTTCTTCTCAAAGCGTGCGAAAAATTCTGTTACACCACTCTCATCAAACACCGGAACCAGTTTCAATAAGTGCGAGAGAGACTACTCATGAACACGGTTACCAGCCCCAAGTCGCTGTCCCATTGTCTCTACTCGTGACTTCTCTACGTCCATGTCGGCACAGTACCTAGTCGACTCTAAATCAGCTTGGATTTTTGCTAGCTCTATGTGCTGGTGACTTTTTCTCTCTTCTATCTTGGCTCTCTCTTCTATCTTGGCTAATTCTAATTGCTGCTGAAGCTCACCTGCCTTTGCTGCTGCTGAAGCTGAAGCTCAGATACCCTGATAGCCTTTCTCTCTTCGATCTTAGCTAATTCGAGCTGATACAATAATTCTGGAGTTAACCCTGGAGGAGGTGAAGGTGCTACAATGTTTGAAATTACCGGTGGTCCCCCCAGGGGCAACCCACCCTGCCAGTCACCACCCAACTGTGGAAGCGTACCCGGGGTCGGCAAACTACTGGGACGGCTGGGAGTCGAGTGTAGGGGAAGCATGGCCGAAGGGCTCTGAGCACTCAACCCATCTCGCTCACCAGTCACCCTGCCCAGTACACACGTTATCAAGTTATCCCTGGTCATGCTGCTAGTAACCGCATGACCGATATCTGTGGCCAGGCATTGAAGACCGTACCGATCCATACCCTCCAACCGCTCGGCAGTAACAGGCCATTGCAAAAA
This sequence comes from Paralithodes platypus, assembly GCA_032716605.1. NCBI lineage: Eukaryota > Metazoa > Arthropoda > Malacostraca > Decapoda > Lithodidae > Paralithodes > Paralithodes platypus. The sequence goes on along the minus strand of CM064509.1, from coordinate 48,988,551 downwards.
TATCCTAGCATCCTCCTCACAGTTCACCCGATTAACCCTTTCATCATGCTGCTGTTCCTCAGTTTCGACATTACGTACTGTGTCTCCATTCTCCTCTGATCCGGTATAAGACATGATGCTCACAAAAGTTTCCCACCTCAATATTCAGAAAAGAAGCACCCCAAACTCTTATACCTCAATATACACACAAAAATTATCGGAAATACTCAAGGGCTATACTATGTTGCGAAAAAAAATTATTCTTGCTGATCCCCGCAAAATATTCTCCAAAACAACAAATGTTCCCTGCTAATAAATGTAGGTTCACCAAATCCTAGGTAAGGTCGCCATTTGTTACGACTGGGGTTTAAATATATCAGGGCTCTTATTCATTGGACTAGTAATGGCATAAATGCTACAACGGAAAGCGCTAGATCCAACCTCTGATGTATATTCCCAGTGAACAAAGAACACAAATACTCTACAGAGTTCTATATGCAATAATAGGCTATCAAACTCTCAATAAATGTGCGTCTACTCTAGGCTTAATGTTATGTGAAAACAGCCTATTACTACCTATAACCGAAGGTGCTTGGTTATGGTATGCAAAGTAAGGTGGTAAGAGAAGTTACAGCTTACGTTACTTTAATCAATAAATGTCAGGCACTCCTGCATGAAAGAAAGTGCACTAAAGTCCTTCAACACTAACAAGGAATCTTCTTTAAATGTTAGATGCTATAAAGATGCTCGTATCTGAAATGGAACCCAAAAAGGCAGGCAGCGGAACAATGCTCGTGCAGGCTATGCACACAAAAAGGCAGAATATATAATGCAGTCGGAGCCAAGAATATCCTAAACACTACGACAATAATAATCGTCACGACAATGCAGTATTCCTATCAACAAAAAGAGCCTAAGTCGTTTGTGTCTCCATACATCAAACTAGGCTGCGAAATGTTTGTGTAATGATAAATGGGTATGCATAAAAAGAGTAATTAGGTTAATCTACTTAATGTCTATTGTGACTGATAAAGTCTAGCTAGAGTCAATGATACGAGATACTGGTGCGCATGGCATGCCGCATAGCCTAGTGCAAATCTCAAGACTGTGCGTCAAATATTACGTTATAGGGAAGGGTAGCTCTCTTGAGAAACCTTAATACCGAAGTATTAAGCGTTCTCCTGGCGTACCTCAAAGACAAACAACGAGCTTAGAACAGTGCAGAATGGTATAGGCAAAAAGCCCTCATTCGTGCATGCTCTACTCTCAATGGCACACAGACTAGAATTTACTCAATCAACTCCAGTTCTCAGGTATGTCGTGCAGCTTTTTCCTAAAGCCAGCACTCATAGGAAACAATACCTTATAATATCAGACCCCTAGTCTAGCATTATCTAATCCAGCAGAACACTAATAATTATAGGACGCGGTACTTAACCCTTAATTAGCGGCTCACCACATAAGTCGAGTTAAATAAAGCTGGACTATGTGGCGGCGCTCGACATAGGTCGAGTGGCAATTTCAGCACGTAATGTTGCTGAGAGAGAGAGACAAGTGGTGGCAGGAGACTAGCGAGCGTATGACTGCTCCAGACCACCGCGGCGAACCTACTGACACGAATCTCAGCTCCTTCCTCCCTCTCTCACTCGCTACATACTGAATTATATGGGGAAAGTACCGAATTACATGCTTTTTGCACTCGCGTTGCACGGTTATTGCAAGAAAACTAGCCATCATAAAAGGATCGTTATGGTGTCATTCGAAAGCTCTGTTTATGCCCTTTCAGGGATAGGTACTTGTTTTACGTTCTGGGTCTTATTTAGGCATGATAATGATCACGTAAACAGCCCTATTTTGGCTAAAAACACCCCGCTGGGCGGTACATATAAATAAACCGCATAGGCCGCTCGTAAGGTGTTAAACAATATAAATGCCAACCAATGCTTCGTGATCCACTTATCTTGACAACTAACATACATGGGTTATATCAGACCTTAACGCACAATACAACTGGCCAGCATGAAGCTGATTTTGCAGAGTTAACCAGAGGGGATATGTTATTAATAAAAGGTGGTGAAAGATATGGAAAATGAGAGAGATAGGCAGAGGAAAAGGTTCTCATGTGCGGAGAGGGGAACAGATAGCAAGGGATAAGATAGATGCGTTCTAGAAACCAGATCTGAGGGAGAGAGTGGCGAGGAACTGTATATATACCCGCACTAGCTCGAACCGCGTGTGAAAAAAGCGGTTACAAGTCCTCTAGCCACTAGCAAGGGAGCTAGCAGCATGGTAAGGACCTCTCTCCACCAACCCCCACGAGGCAGCCAGCCGTGACGTCATCGAGCGGGACAAAAACACTGCGCGCTCCCTCTCTCTCTGTTCTACTCTCTCTCTCTCTTCCAGATCCCATCATTACTAGTTAATGATAAAACATATACTTTACAATTAAATATATAAAGCCTTGACATGGGTGAAAACAAAGAGCCTTTCTGGACTGCCCATGACACGAGCTTTCATATGAAATAAAGCACACTCTACTACATAAACTGTAGCCCCATCCACTGCCCTGGCGATCCTAGCGAGTCACTGTAGGACAAGCCATGCGGTTCTAACGGAGTGGTTAACGTCACACATTGTTGATGTTAGTGATGGGTGTACTGTTTAGAGTTGTGAAGTATTGTTCTGTCTCATTTGTGAATGCTTCCCAGTTAGCTCTTTTATAATTGGTGTATGTGTGTTTGTGGCTAGGTGGGGTGAGTCTGGTTTTGGTGGTGATAATGATCGGGAGGAGGTCAGAGCCTAAGGTTCTGACCACCCTCCAGGATGTTGTGGGGGCGAGTTCTGGGGAGCAAAAGGTGATGTCTGGAGATGATGAGTTATAGAGGGCTTGGTGAGGAATATGGATATGTTGATGTCGTTAAGGATGATGAGGTTATCGGTTTGGTTTTGTAGTACCAGCCCTCTGTCTGTGTCGGGGTTGTCGACAAACCAGGCCGATGTCTTGGCGTTGAAGTCACCACCCAGGATGATGTGTGGGGTGTTTGTGATGTGTTGTAAGTGTGGTTTGTATTCATTTGGTACTGTAGGGGATGTTTGGGGAGGGATGTATGTGTTTATGATGGTTATGTTGGAGTTGTTGCCAGTGCGTATTTTAATTGACTGTATTTCTGGTGTGTTATCATTTGGGGGGAGGAGGGATTTGGTTTGTACACTAGTTACTATGTATGATATTTCTTTGTGTACCAGGGTGATGAGTCCACCGCCTCCGTCGACAGCCCGGTCTTGTCTGATGGTGGTGAAATTATGAAATGTGGGTGTTTTTTGTGTTGTGCGGAGTTTTGTTTCTTGTAAGATGGCAATGTGTATGTTGTGTTGTTTGATGAAGTGTGAGAGTTCGTGTTTCTTTGTGTTGATGCCATCTATGTTCAGTTGAAGAATGTTAATGTTATGTGCACGATGTATGTTGGATGCTGCTGCACGAGGATGGGGTGGGGGGGGGGGTGAGGGGGGGGCTGGGGGTTGGGATGGGTGTGATGGGGGTGGGGATTGGGGAGGAGATGGGGGTTGGAATGGATTAGGATGGGGTGTGGTGTGTGGAGTTGAGGATGTGGATGGTATGGGAAGGTTAGTTGGGTTAGGGAGGAGAGGTGGACGGGTTTTAGGGGGGGGGGGGAGTGGATGATATGGGAAGGTAAGGTGGGTTGGGGAGGATAGGTGGACGGGTTTTAGGTGAGGGATTTGACTGGGAGAGGGAGGGGCATGAGGAACAGGTCCAGGTGTTTGTGTAGTGTTTCTTGGAGGCAAGTGTTGTGCAGGTGAAGTGGGTCCAGTTCCCGCATGAATTGCAGAGAACTGAACCCTTAGTATGGCGACTCGAAGTGATGGGTTTTGAGCAAGTTGGACATATGTATGTGTATGTGGGTCCTGGGTTGCTCTCAATGTCTCCGGCTAGAAGAAGTCTTCGAGAAATGACAGCCGGAGAGTCATTTCTCGGTGTAGGAAAAACTGTGTGATGTGTGTGTGTGGTGTGAGAGGTGTGGAAATTCCCGGCGCGACCGAAGCCGCTCCAAGGACCAGTGCCCCCAGGGAGGGGGCAGGGGATGGTTGTGACGGTTTGGCTCCCGAAACTGCTCCCCGTGGCCGGCATCCGGTTTTCCTCCACTGGTCGTTGATTTTGTCTTCGGCCGCGGAGGGTCAGCAGCCATCCGCGGTTGGCAGCCTCGGGAGGTGGCCCCACGGCGTAGACGCCACCACATCAGGACAAAACCAGGACCATCAGGACCTGAACCAGTTGACCTAGAGAGCTCTACTCACGCCAGTCTACAGATACTAAACAGGGCTACATTATGATATTATGTAAATTCTCTAGCAGTTAAAAAAAAAAAATAGGCCTATGTTTACATACAACGTCTTTTGGCCATATCGCCCGGATAGGAGTGCCGTCATTTAGAAAGCCAGCTGGGGGGGGGGGGGGGAGGGTTAAATACATATATTTTTGAGATACGTTAGGCTATGCTCACTTTCGTTTATTGCATTTGTTGTTCTTCTTCTTTCTTTCTTTTTCGTGTTCCAACTGTACCTCCGGACATGGGCTTACATCCTGTAGTTTCAACCACTTAACACAATCAGGATGTCTTATTATAAATGGCAAGTGAGACATCAAGATAGTTTGAGTATTGCAACTGTTATGCTGGCCAGCTGTTCAGAATGCTCTCGTACTCGCTAGCGCTCGCCAGGGCAGTGAAATGGGCTATGATAGTCGTAGAGCGACCCTCTTTCTTTCATAGTGTTTAAGTTGTCACAGACAGTTTAGTGTTTGCCTTTATTCTTGTCTGTGACACCAAGAAGTATTTTATATCATTGATAGTGTTATAAGATATGCAGTGTGTTAGTTGCAATGAGAGAGATAAGGGGGAGAGCGAGGTGTCGTGCGTGGGCGCGCGTTCCCTTCCCGGCCGGCCCGCTTGTCGGTGAGTGGCTGAACAGGGTCACGTGGGCTCTGTGTCCCTGTGACGTAGTGGCCTGTGGTTGGTCGCCGCCCTCCTAGCCCAGTGGACGGGCTCCTACCCTCCTGACTCCCGCAGAGCACGGCACCGTGAGGTTGCGTCTACATCCCTTTGCATTCTGTTCCCCAATAACCACCTATACTACTGTTTCTCTCTCTGAACTTCTTCTTTTCCATACTTCTATGCTTTGCAGTCAATTACCCATCCCTTCTGGCCCCTCGCAAGCGACATTCACTGTCCGCCAGTCGTATTACAATCTCCTGCTCTCAGATATTATGATGTACTAGCTTAGCCAGGGTTAGAGTCATAGATTTCATACTGTAGGGTGCTTTTCAATATTGCTTGTTCTCCTCCATTATTTAACACCTTACGAGCGGCCTATGCGGTTTATTTATGTGTACCGCCCAGCGGGGTGTTTTTAGCCAAAATAGGGCTGTTTACGTGATCATTTTCATGCATAAATAAGACCCAGAACGTAAAACAAGTACCTATCCCTGAAAGGGCATAAACAGAGCTTTCGAATGACACCATAACGATCCTTGTATGATGGATAGTTTTCTTGCAATAACCGTGCAACGCGAGTGCAAAAAGCAGGTAATTCGGTACTTTCGGTACATAATTGAGTATGTAGCGAGTGAGAGAGGGAGGAGGGAGCTGAGATTTGTGTCAGTAGGTTCGCCGCGGTGGTCTGGAGCAGTCATACGCTCGCTAGTTTCCTGCCACCACTTGTCTCTCTCTCTCAGCCACATTACGTGCTAAAATTGCCACTCGAGTTATGTCGAGCGCCGCCACATAGTCCAGCTTTATTTAACTCGACTTAAGTGGTGGGCCGCTTTTTAAGGGTTAATGCTAGACTGTGGTGGGTATCTGTTGTCGTTGTCAGTGTTGTGTTTACAGCGCGCTACAGCCTATACAACTTCGACGGTGCTGGGTAGCCTGGTGGCCAGCCCTTTGGGATATTTCCTTTGCGAGTGTAGCATTGTGCTGGCAGAGGGCTTTTGCCTACTCCTGCCAGTATATTGCTAGCTCTTTGCTTGACTTCTTGGGGAGCATCAGGGCAAGACCAGGTACGAGAGACCTGGACTTACCAAGAGAGCCTCCCGGTCATTAACGTAAGATAGGGAGATATCCTTAAGGGTGGCACTAGGCTGGGAGCATGCTTGGCTCTACCTAGTTTCCCATACCCTGATACCACAGCTAGACTTTATTAATAGAGAAGACAATGCATACTTATTAACTCTTATCACGTGTGCTTTAGTATTATTCACGGTATTGTTTAGCCTAGGTTGTTGCGTAGGGCACAACCGTTGGTGGCTCTTACTTTATTTAAGGAAGTACTGTTTTTGAGTTGCTGTTATTATTACTGTCACAGAGTTGTTGCATTCTCGTGTTTTCCATTATAGATGTCCTGCTTTTTGGTGTATTTAAGATACACGTTTCATGTCCTGCCTCTTGCATTATTATAGTTCTATATTCTACGAGCATCTTAGAGCATCAGACGTTTGCAGAAGCTTCCAGGTCTGTTTGCTGTAGGACTAGACTTTAAGTGCTTTCATATAGCATTGAAGGGTTTTAATGTTGAGTTCAGACTAACATTAAACATAACGTAAGCATCTAATCTTTTGTTAAATCTTGTCATAGTTTATTTAAGCTTTATTTATTCTTGAGAGCATTTTATTAACGTAATTACTTCTTCTTGTTTGCAGGCTTTGCCATTGCTGGAAAGCCTTAGTAGAGTACACTTATCCCTTGTTAATTGATACCCCGTTATCTAGTATATTAACTCTAGAGGGTTTATGTGTTTTGTTCACCGGCTTAACCCGGGAACTGCGGGAAGACTCTTAAGAGTTTCCCCGGCGGACTGCGGGAAGACTCTTAAGAGTCAGAGAAAAAAAAGATCAACTTTAAACATCGAAAAAAAAAAAAATGGCCCCTGGGCCATGCAAAATATCACTCCTCTACCTCCCCTCCTTCCCCACTTTCCTCCCCTCCTTCAGTTATCACCTATTTTCCCTGTTATTCCCTTATTATGAGGTATATTTTCGTGCTAACATTTGCGAGTTGCAAGCAGGGCATTGTCATCACTGTTAGCAAGCGAGTGCAAGAGAGAGAGAGAGAGTATCGTTCGACAGTGTCTCTCCAGCCTTGGGGGAAATTGGCGGAAAAGGAGGTTGCCTCACCCATACATTATGTAACTCCCGCCCTGTATCGCCGATTTTGACCATCCAAACGCTGTTTTCACTTGTTTTATTGTTGTAACAGGTTAATACCTTTATAATCAACCTGTAATAGGAACATATGGATAAGTATTAATGCTATTTATGGTAAAATTAATATTTTAGTGATGGAAACAGCTCAAATACATGTGCACAGGCAGAAGTGTCTAATTACCCCCATGCGCACTTCAGAGGTTAATAGTTCAAGGGTTTGGAATTAGCGTACCGTTGTTGCATACTTAGCCTATATTGTAGTCCAATACTAAGTGCCCTTGTTTATTCAGTTGTGCCGGTCGTAACACAACCGGCTCGTTCATGGCCTCAGCTTCGTACACCTCGCGGTCCGTTACAATTCTGACCTCTGGAAGCTGCATCGCCACATTCTCATGGTCTCATCTCAAATTCTCTGTCACCTCTGTATCTCAAGCGCCACCAATTGGGCTGTTTTCTAGCTAGGCACTGCCCCAATAGCATATTTTGATTATGGAAATAGAAATACAATGCTAGATTATTGGAATTAGCGAGGATATGTTTTGGTGTGTCGGTGGGGTTTGCGGTGATGCACTGACACTAAGTACAGCACAATTGTTATCACAATAATATATTCCCATTGACACATCGATATTTAAACCTGGGTCAAACGAATACATATGAATACAAAGTTAGGAAGACAACAACCGACTTAATGGTCCTTACTAGGCTACTAGTTAAAAAAAAAGATTGCCACAGCAATCAACTGGAGGGCTTCAGCTTCAGCAAATCTGTGGACTAGATACAAAATATATAACTATGAGCGATATTGATAAGGTCACATTACTCAAGCACAAACGCAGTCAGTCAGGGATTCGTGGCAAGATATTTATCTAGGCGATACTTAAATACCTGGACTGTACGGTGTGACGCTTCTGCATAGTAGCCACGTGCGGGCATGCGCGCGCGTCGTCTGCCCAGCCGTTTAGAAACCGGCTGGCGGCAGCCGGCCGGCCGGCAGGCTTTTCCTTAGTAGATATCCTACGACAATGTAACTAATGTCTGGGATATTCTTATGTTGTTTCACAGCTTGAAGCTGCCCTTATTCTTAACCAATGCATCTTAGTATATTTTATTCTCGATAGTTGATTGTTTCATTATAATATATAAGATGTAAGTCTAGTGAGAGTGGGAGGAGACGAGCGGGAGAGAGAGACCAGCTGGGGGACGTTGCTTCGCGCGGAGAGTCTAGCTTGGGACGAGCCTGATGTGGCCTCGTGCATTTGATAGCAATGTTAGGCTTAGTTTCGACTCACGCAAGGGGTAGAGGATTTTGACCCGGCAACTGTGTTGAGTGTTGCCAAGCATGGGATGTATTTTGCATGCCTAGGGTGGGGTCCAGACAGATTCAAGACTCAGAGCTCACCTCACTGTCGTACCCTTCGGACCCCCTTGATATCTATCCCTCTCAACCCCACTTAGAAACTTTCTCTCTTACTTTGTATACCTTCTTTCCACTACTTCACCAGTCTATTTAATTATCCCATCCCCTTGATAGACCTTATATCTATTATTGTATTAACGATGAGCTCTCAGATAACTAGATAGGATTTAGGGCCTTATGCAGAGATTTAATTGTTAATGAGACCTAGGAAGCTTTTTTGTTGTCTCATATTTGTTGGTTTCATGCTTGCTAGTGTGTTCTTGTGTCAGGTTAGCAGGGGCTAGACCGGAGGGGAGGCTTTTTGCGATCCTTTAAGTAAAGTCTGCTGGTGCGAGTCCTGTGGACCCGCACGACTTTACTAGGATACCCGTGGGAGTCTGGGGGCATTTTCTTGTCTGTGTCCCTGTGTGTCTAGCGTTGTGTTGTGTGAGGGCCCTTGCCTAGTCCACTCAGCACTGCGCTAGCACGTCTTGCTTTTGTTTTAGGGTCGCCAGGAGAGAGTCAGATACTTGCGATCTGAGTCTCTCAAGAGAGCACCCTTTCAATTAGAGTAATTTGGCGCACAGACTTGGGAACGTCCCTAGGCTAGAGCAGGTGGCTCAGCCCGGGTATCCGAAGCCTATATCCTTCCGGCTAGACCTCTGCCACCTGGCAGATTAACAGCTAGGGGTTTATCATTTCTGTATGCTTGTTATTGTGCCACAGTTTACCGTTTTTGTGAGCATTGTGAGTCAGGGTGGGGCTTAGAGACTCTGTCCGAGCAGGTTTGCCTGACTAAGAGTGAGAAGCACACCTGTATGTGGTTATGTTGCGAGTTGCTACCTTTATTTAATTATACCTATGCCATTATACACTGTATGGCCTATCACTAGTATTTATTCCTGCTTATGAGTTAAGAGTTCTCTAAATCCGTAACTTACTTTCTTTGCTAAGCATCAGATCCTACAGTAGCCGCATGCAGTTTAGAAACCTGCATCTTGTCTACCTGTACGATGTTTTGAGGACTGTTTGCTTTCACCTTCTTTCACGCAGGGGTGATTAGTTGTATTAATTAACGTAACGTTAAATGTACTTTCTTCTAGTTTGTTATTAAATTGTTTCTGCAATTTAATTCCGTTATCTATCTTTTCCTTGAAGCTTTTAGTCAACTTAATTGTGTGATCTTTTATATAGCCTGCTTGACTATCAGCAGTCTATAGTGCGTGCACCCTGTAACCGAGTCATAGGATACCTTGTTGTCCAGGCAGGACTCTTGACGGTTTAGGGTTGTTTATTGCCTGGGTTTATAGATAAGGGTTGGATCTAGCGTTTTCCGTTGTTGCTTGTTGCCGCATACCTAGTCCAATAGAAAGAGCCCAGTGTTTATATATCCCAGTACGTAACAACGGCAATCTATAACATTTCTTGGCAATTTGTTCCATTAGTTGATTAATCGCTAGACAATGAAGTGCTTAGCAAGACCAGTCCACCACACTTTCCTTGAGTTAGATATGGTGAATATGGCCAAGATTTCCCTTGGTTTGGTTAAGTTAAGTATTCTACTTACGGCTAAGTGGAATAGAATTGACGTGAAACCTTTTTTATATCACAACGGCGTCGGTAGACGGATTTCAAGTTATAAAAGCAGTGACGCATGCCATGTAGTTTTTTTGTTAGAGAATTCCAAACAAATAAAATAAAGACGATGAAAACTGTTCTTTATTGTTAAAAAATTAGAGCTGAAATTATGTTACTATCCGCATTCCATATTCTTTGAAATGTAAGGCAATGGTGATGCACCGAGACACTTAAAACAAAACATTGTTTATTGTCATAGACAACAGATATACAGTAGTGCTTCCATTTATTGGCATCATAGATAACTGAATAGTCAGTGGCACAAAGAAATCCTTTTGATTACCACAAAGTACAAACCAGGTCATCCCAAACCACTAAGAAGCGTAAGGAACTGCATGTGGACATAAGAACCCTAGTAAGCGATTACAGTGTTCTACTTTCCGGGAAGCTAATGTTAAAAGAGTAGAAACATGCTGCCTCTAATAATGTTCATAAAATAAAGGAATCCCAAGGTTGTTAAGAAAAAAGGGAAGGACCAGTTATAAAGGTTCTACCTGTATTGGTATTATCCCCAAGGTGACCACTTACCTGGAAACCGTCATATATCCATGAACCCAACTTGAGGATGCACGTCTGGTCGTCGAAGGGGAAGTAGGTGACGTCGACGGGGCAGGTGGAGCGGAACTTGGTAGGTGGCGGCCAGAACACCTTCCCCTCGTGGCCCACCATGGCTTTACTTTGCATGTAGCCTCGTGTGTAGTCGTCCGCGCTGTACAAGGATTGTAAAATACACTGTTAGTAGCTAATACAGTAGTAATTGAGGTTATTAGTATATTGAACCTGCTCAGTCCCTCTTGAACCACTATGTCATTACTCTGCATGTACAGTTTCGTTACTAAGTGATGGCTCGATTCCCAGTACCCTTACTTCAAAAAGTGCTACCTGGCAACAATTGAGGCTTTATTCTATATCTGTATTACACTCCGGGGAGAATTGTATTTAAGGAAATCATTAAAAAAAACTATATATAAGTATTGTTACCATATATTTTCTCATATCGTGAGAGGTAACCAAATAATACGAAAGTTGAGACTAAGCCGAACGAAAGAATGTGAAACTCGTAGTATTTCGCTCACTAGATTCAAGATTCAAATGTGGAGAAAGTCTCTTAAGGCTTGTATTTCTTTATAAACCAACAACACAGGCAGAAAAGTATCTCCTAAAATAAAAATTAACAGTTCAAAGTAATATTCAAATCATGAGTGTCAATAAATCACGTATATAATAATATAAAGGTATTTTTTCCACATTTAATTCTCTAAGCGGGATGACATTCTGCCTGGAAAACTAAACTATCTCCACTATATCCTGTGAGAAGGTGTACATATTCGAGAACACCTTGTAATTTGTAATGACAGACGATGAAATTTCACTTTTAAAATCAATAATAACCTATAGCGACTCCCATATAAGAACGGAAGATGGAAAAGAAAATGGTAAAGAATAAGGTGGCAAGGTGACTCTGTTCCTCAAAGTATACCACCTCCTCTATGTAAAGGACATAGCATCCGACTTATAACACAATCCCACCCCTACTCTGTGCAACTGTCCAACCCAAGAGTGAAACGATATTCCCAATCTGTCCTCTATTCAACAGATAAGCTCTGGAACTCTCTCCCTGAATCCATCTTTCCCTCATTCTATGACTTAAATTGCTTCAAACTCCGTGTGTCCAGGTATTTTGGCTCGTACATTCCTTGATTTTGACCCTGTCACTCTTTCAAGTCTGGGAGACACTGGTGGCTCCTTCATACACATATGCGCACACACTCACATACAAATACACACATAGACACACACGGATACATACACAAACACATACTCACCAGAACAGACCCATCGTACAATATATAGAAAACAAAAAAATAGAAGTAGAAGAGATACACTCCCCCTCATATCTTGACAATGGTTGACTTGCTTATCTTACAGCAGCTACCATCTGGAACTCCAGGTCAAAGGAGTGTCAATATGCTAAATAGCGCATGTGATTGTTTTTGATTTTTTATTATTCTATACAGAAATTGAAAACAAACCTTACTTATTTTTATTCAAAACAAATGTGGAGGGCATATGCAGGTAAATTTTGACAGGAGGCCAATTATTTGAAATAACCAAAGACCTATACAGTTTAAGATTTTAGAAAAGACCGGGCTCCTAGTGGCAGTGGAGAGTTCCCAGCGGTAGCTAGATTTTGGGACATTAGTCCGAGAGTTAAAAATAGCGAGTCATCACTTCTTATCGCAATAGTATGTAGTCGTTCACTCTGTACGAGAAGAGACAGTTCTATGAGACAAGGGTAACAAATGCCATTTTTGTGTATTAGGACAATATATGAGAAGATATTTGATTAAATATAAATTAGAATCTAGCCCATTCCGCATCATTCTACATTTTAATCCGTCGCCTTCCATACTACAAAAGTGGAAAGAGGCATTTAAGGTCCGATAAAGATATTCATGAAAAGTATTTAATATAAATAAACATTGCCATGCCAGAGTTTCTACTCAAGTTTAGTATTGCAGAATGCACAAAATAAAATAAAACGTATTGGATGAAGAATTAAAGTTGGTATGCACAAGAAAAAATAATATTGTTATGCCGGGTAATAATATTTGCCAGTATAAGTTGGTTCTCTCTTTCCACTCTAGGAAAGCTTTTAAGAACTATAACACTCAGCAGGAACACAGCTGACTCCAGATATGCAATTATAAATCCCCTCAATCTCCACCAATGACACAGAATACTCGGTTGGGTATCACAATATGTTATTTAACTTTATATCAGGGCACTGGCATGGATAATAAATAGGTAAATGGTTGAGCCGTATTTATAATAAAATACTCTCGAACCTACTTCAAGAATGAATAATAATACTCTTAAAGCATGGAAGGTATACAAATCAAGTTATGATAATAATTAATAAATCACAATTGAATAAACATATGAGGAACATATACGTATAGTATAAATGCTCACAGTGCGGTTAGTCTCAAAGAATAGCTGATATCCTGAAGGCCAAGGTTAACGTGAGGTAGAACGTGACTCGGGGTAAGGTCAAATATACTGAGGTCACACCGTCTCATATAAATATAAAATATAGAATAAGAATATTAGCTGATGGGTGAATAACTAAAGAGTTATACATAATAAGAGAAGTTTTATTTCTCTACTAACATATATGGTTAGATTTGATAATAATAGTTCAGGGAACTGAGCAAATAAATATTAGTCTGGTGTGGCACACTGAGTCCTCAGCATTGAAATATTAACGCGATATGGACAACAAAGAATTACTAGGAATTCGAATTAAATGTTTAAACTGGGTGTGAAGCCAGGAAACATGAATACAATGAGTCTAACTAAGAGACACGATAGATAACACTCTCTGTGAATATCTATACACAACTTTACGTACCCTGATAATCCGATTAACTAAGTATTAGATCTGTCAGGGGTGTTCACAACATTTACGTGTAGTGTGCGGGTAATCAGGCCGAACGGATATATATAAACACCTGAGTGGCAATATATGAATATATATTACACAGTATATATATAAATCAATCCCAGGATAGCGTTTGTATGTACTCTAGACACGAGTAACGAAAGGACTAAGGTGAGCATAAAGATCTCAGATAATTATGTTAATATGAACACATAACATATCGTACACAACCTTTGCAATAATGCGAAACACAATAAGTAAACAAGAAGCACTTAATTTGAGTTGGAGTAACGTAGAGAGAGTAGCCTTGTAGAGATCGGACACACGTGGGGGCGACAAAGTGCATGGCCCATCTTGGCTGGGGAGGCTACTAAAAGGTGTTTTAAAGAGTGAAAGGCTTGCAAACGTTGAGAGGTCCACAAGAAGGGCTCTTCTTTTCTTGTTAAGTCGTATAGGGGTTTGGCGATGGTGGCAAAATTATTGACGAATCTACGGTAATAGGAGGCCAATCCTAAAAAGGCTCGGACACCTTTAACATTAGTGGGGGGGGGGGGGGGGGGGGTTATGGCACTAATTGCTTTGGGTTTATCGGGATCAGGGGCGATTCCTTGCTCGGAGACTACCTGACCTAAGAATTTAACTTCCTTCTGAGCTAAAGTACACTTGGAGGGTTTGAGTTTTAACTGTGCCTTTTGGATTCTTTGGGAACACTTGGTGAAGACGTTGGACATGTTCTGCCCAAGTTTTCCCAAACACAATGATGTCATCGAGGTAGGCTAAACAGGTTTCCCATGTTAATCCTTGTAACACGGATTCCATGAGCCTGGAGAAAATGGCAGGACCATTACAAAGGCCGAACGGCAGCACGGTAAACTCATAGAGTCTCCCCTGACTTGTTGTGAAAGCAGTTTTCTGTTGGTGTTCCGGAAGTACTGGGACTTGCCAATATCCGACCTGAAGGTCGAGGGTGGTAAACCATTTTGCACCTAGCATGGAATCTAGAGAATCGTCAATGCGAGGGAGAGGGTAGGCGTCTTTGATCGTTATGTTATTGAGTTGGAGATAGTCCATACACAACCTAGTGAAGCCATCTTTCTTGCGGACTAATACTACAGAGGAGATCCACGGGCTGGTAGTCTTTTATTACGCCCGTTCCAAACATCTCTTTTACCTGGGAGTCTTCCTCTTGTCTTTGTATGGGGTTCTATCTATGGATAGGTTGTCTAATTGGTTGCCCTATCGTATGAATGGGGTGGTGGAGCACGTTAGATTTCCTGACGTCTCGGTTGGATGTGGCGAAGATGTCTTGGAAAGAAGTCATCAAGTCGAGTAAGTCAAGTTGTTGTTGGGAGGTCAAGTACAAAGGAGTACAAAGGAAATCAAGCAACAACAGGTCTAGTGACCCTTCTAGGTTGCTTGTCCTCCAAAACACTGAGGATCAAGTGTCCAAACAGTGGTTTAGAGTGGGTAAGGGAACATTGGAAAGGGAATTACTGCCCTGGAACTAATGTCCTTGGCAGGATTAGGAAGTTAGTAGAGGACATAAGGGTTAGTAACTGAGGGGGGGATAAAATAAAGTTATTCATTTACAAACGCAGTCAGTCGCGAGTTTGATGAGAGATATTTGTCTAGGCGAAGTTTAAATGAATCAACGGTGATGCAGTCTATAACGTTTCGGGGAAGCCCATTCCACAAGTTGACAACTCGATTGAAGAAGAAATTCTTAGATTCGTGCGAGTTAAAAGATTTACCAATAATTTTGCAACCGTTTCCCCGCGTGTAATTAGATTGGTCGATAGTGAAGTACTTACTACAGTTCATATTGTCGATGCCTTTGATGATTTTGAACACTTGAATTAAGTCACCTCTTAATCTGTGCTGGGTTAAAGGAAATAGATTTAATTCTCTAAGACGCTCTTCGTATGGTTTGTTCTTTAGGCTAGGTATCATTTTGGTAACTCTACGTTGAACTCGTTCTAGCTTGTTTATATCTTTTTGGTAATAATGGCACCAGGATTGAACGCAGTATTCCAGAAGAGGGCGGACTAAGGAATTGTAAAGGGTTAGGATAACTTCTTTGGATTTATGCTCAAATGACCTGCCTATAAAGCCAATTATTTTGTTTGCCTTCTTAACAACTTCTGAACATTGTTGACTAGGTTTTAGGTTACTCGATATTGTTACTCCCAGGTCGGTTTCACTGTTTACATTCTTAAGCTGAGTGCCATTCATCGAATAGTTTGCTTTCTCATTTAGGTATCCGACATGTAGTACTTTACATTTATCCGCATTGAAACTCATTTGCCAAATTTGGGCCCAAAATGACAATTTATCTAGATTGTGTTGCATATCGTCAACTTGTTCTTTTGAGAGTACGCTATTTGCAATTTTTGTATCGTCAGCAAATTTTGAGATTGTACAGGTGAGACCCTCATCTATGTCGTTGATGTAAATTAGAAAGAGAATTGGTCCTAGTACCGATCCCTGGGGTACCCCGCTACTTACATTGGTCCATTTAGATGCCTTACCGTTTATGACTACCCTTTGCTTTCTGTTGCTGAGCCAATTTTCTATCCATTTCAACACACCGTCTTGTATTCCATGCGCTTTTAGTTTTAGCAGTAAACGTTTGTGGGGAACTTTGTCAAAGGCCTTTTGAAAATCAAGGTATATAATATCTACAGCTTTACTCTCATCGTAGAGGTTGAGGATATCGTGGAAGAAGTCTAAGAGGTTTGTTAAACAGGAACGTTTTTTACGAAAACCGTGTTGAGTATCTTTAAGTATGTTATTTTTCTCTAAGTGATTTACGAGTCTGTCTCGTATGACCGTTTCTAGCATTTTACATACAACTGAGGTTAAGCTAATTGGCCGATAGTTACTGGGTAGGGATTTGCTGCCTTTTTTGAATATCGGTGTTACGTTGGCTAGCTTCCACTGATCAGGCATAGTTCCAGACTGCAAGGATTTATTGAATAGTAATGTCAGTGGTTTGGAGAGCTCATCCTTAGCTTCCTTTAGAACTCTAGGCGAGATTGTATCAGGTCCTGGCGTTTTATTTACCTTGAGTTTATCTAAACAATTCAATACTTCTCTCTCTGTAACGGTGATATTGCTTAGAACATCTGAATTATCAATCTGAATCGGCGATGGTGTAGGGATATCACTGAGTTCTTCTGTTGTAAAAACTGATGCAAAGAAGGTATTGAGGGCATTACTCATTTGTACTTCGTCTTTGGTGTATTCTCCATTTTCATCGACTAACGGTCCAACAGTTGAAGTAACTACTTTTTTCTTTCTGATGTAACTATAGAATTATTTCGGGTTTGTTTTACTTTGATTCGCAATATGTAACTCTAAGGTCTTTTTACTCTGCTTAATTAACTTTTTGGCTTTGCGTCGTAGCTCTACAAATTTCACCCGTTCTTCGTCATTTTGTGAGGATTTTAATCTATCATTAGCAAATTGTTTAGCAAGCAGGCAGTTTGAAATATCTTTATTCCACCATTTGGGCTTATTATTATGGCCTGGACATAGTGAAAAGGTGAAAAGGTATGTCGGGGAATTGGAAAGGGGTGGGGGGGGGGGGGGGGGGTTATGTTCATTAGCTATAGTTATTTCTTCCTCGTGGGTCTCTAGCTCTCCGATAGCTAATCCTTTCGGTAAGGTTGCTAAGGGGTTGATCTGATATATTTGCGATTTTAATATAACTGAGTTTATGGGGAATAATGGCAGAGGCGGTTAGAGAAGTATGATCGAACAGACTTTGAAGGTTAGGGGTAATAATGACGTCACCAGGTAACGTAGGTAGAATGGGAATCCACTTTTCATGGTGAGGGGGTAGCGGCCTTTGAGGTAACAGCCTGAGCGGCCTTGATAGTGCGGATGGCCGTGGTAGGGTTAATTCGAGAGTAGGCTTCGGAGGTTAGGGGGGATTATTTTGTTATTTTTTTTATTTTTTCAACTGGGGGGTGGAAAGACAATGTCCTGTTACCGCAACTAATAGTGGCATCTAAGGCAGTCAACAGGTCGAAGCCCAAATATCCATCGTACTTGGTTTCTTGGGAGAGAAATACCATACAAAAATTGTGTTTACCATGATCAAGGAGGGGGGTGCTAACATAGAGTGGCTTAGCTTCCCCATGGTTTGGAATGATACCGTCGTTGGCTTCAATTAAAACTATGGTGGAGGGTTGAAGGGGGCCAAAAGGAATTTTGTTTTTGTTATAGAATGAAGAGAAAAGACAGGAACGCGCTGCGCCTGTGTCTACCAAGAGTTTAGGTTTGATCCCATTTATGGTGAGTTTAGGATAAATGGGGGGTTTACCCTTGCCTGTCCCATCACGAGAGACCGCCAGCTTAGCGGTCTGTTCATAGGGGCAGATTAAAAATCCAGGCTATCTTGACATTTTACGATTTCCTCTACTGCCTCAGTTCCCTCTGTTACTTCACTCTCTTCGCTTCCCTCTTCTCTGGCAGTCCCATCCTCGATTACTGTAGCCACGCGTCGGGGCTTTACCCACGGAACTTGGCTCTAAAACTGAGGCATTTTGGGGTGACGTTTCACTAGTTCCCCAAATTATTTTATTAGAGCAACAAGGGGGCACCTGGAAGTACATGGCTTCCAATCTGAGGGTCGAACTCTGGCCCATTCCTCCATTTTGTTTTGGGAACAGTTAAATGCAGGAGGTGAGGGAAAATTTATAGGAGCTTGAGGTTGAGTAGTTGTCCGGCTAATCACGGCTATTTTATCTGTCTCCTGCGTCTGTTTCAAAGCTAAGATACGCCGAATTACTGGCATATCTATGTCATAACCTGTGGGCTCTGCTATGGCAAAATGATCTCTCACTGGGGTGGGCAGTATCCTCAACAATGCCCTAAACACTCTGTCTTTTCTTTTAGCAGCAGTCTCCGTGGGAAATGCTGTCAGAGCCAGTTGGTTCAACTGGTTAATCATGTGGTCTAAATTGCCTGCGAATTTAACCTGATGAAACTGTATATCTGCTACAACTCTACCTAGAGAGGGGTTGATTGCCGAGGTGGTATAACTTTCAAACTGGGCCCAAGTTAGTTAGGGAGAATCATGCACAAAACCGGACACTAGGGACATATGCCTGCCTAACTTCATGACGACAGTGTGGATATTCGCATTGTCATCGTCCTGGAATACAATGTCCAGGGCAGGTTTCACAACTTCATGATAAGTGACTATATCATGGTCCTCTGGTTTAAATGGGATCATTTCTAGTGATTTTCCCGCCATGATGATTCGTGCATTGGTAAAGATTGAGATAAATTAAAATCAGAGTCGCTATGCCGTGTTGAGACACAGCGGCCACCAGTATTATGCCGGGTAATAATATTTGCCCATATAAATCAGTTCTCTCTTTCCAAAAAAATAAATAAAACACAATCAATGCCAATATATAATTATATATATATATATATGCTACGTAAGACTTTTATGGGTAGTCAAATGTATTCATAGGGTTAACTCCAGGTAGGAGTATTAGGACGTTTTGAGTTACGATCCTATATTTATGATAAGGGTTAACTGTTGACTCTATATAAGGCTGACTGAAGGTGTCGATGGCCTTAAGAGATGTAGATATTATATTTTAGTTATAGGTTGATTGTAGATGTTGATCTCAGCTCTCGTTCTCTGCTCATTGATTGATATATTAATTAGGTAGATAATTGTATCGCTGCCACCATCCCACTTATACCTTATACATGTTATATATAGGTAAAGGGGGAAAATTAAGATCTCTGGTCCAAAACCACTTTGATATAATTATATTCAAGAGCAAACTGAAATAATATACAGAGTACTAAAACTTAAGTAAGTGAGATAGCCTTCCCTACATTGAGAGGGAACTCTAAATGGCGACTTGTCTGGCCTGTGGTTATAATCTATCTGTCGTCCAAACTCCTCCCTACCTCTCAGCTCTGCTGCTCTGCCACACCCTTCAGAATCATGGAAATTTACCAAGACCCCTTCTATCGCATGGTAACAGTGGAGAGGTACCAGGAGTGTTGAGGTAAGCTTATAGGCTGTAAGCAGAGATTGACTCATGACATTCTGACAGGGAGTTACAATGGATAACCTCGAGATTGTACAGATGCCTTCAATAGATCAATCATAGAAGTATAATAGCTTAAAAATATATGATAGATGGTTATAATGATTTCATAATAAATAGTATAATCTTGAGATGTAATATATATATATATATATATATATATATATACATATATATATATACGGTATATATATATATATATATATATATATACCGGTATATATATACAGTATATATACATATATACACTAAGAGAGCTATGAGGAACAGTGATCATTATAATAGCGGTAGAAAAGCGAGAAAGATGCAACATTGTGGCGAAGAGAGAGAGATTACAGAGGACCGGTGAGTGGATGTGAGTTCATTAATGAGACGAAATGCTTTCTTTTCTACTTTGTCTAGAAGTGCTGTGTGAGAGGATCTTCCCCACACATGGAGGGAAGGTAACCGATGGAGGGTAGCTTAGAAATTAGAGATTTGCCGCAAACTCTATCGAAGATCTTCCATATGTCTAGTACAATAGAAAAGGTCTCACCGAAGTCACGAACGGAGGATAACTAAGAGTTAGTAAGATATGAAAGAAGATCACCAGTAGAGCGACTACTAAGGAAGCTGTACTGGCGATCTGAGAGTAGATTATGAGAAGAAAAATGCTTAAGAAATTTTGAAGAATGAATAGTTAAGAACATTTTGAAGATGCAAAAAAAATAGCAATTGGACGATAGTTGGAGCGTTGAGAGCGGTCACCCTTCTTTGGGATGGGTTGAATGAGAGCAAACTTTCAGCAAGAAGAGAAGACGTTAGAGGAGAGACAGATACAGAAGAGTTTGCCTAAGCAGAGAGTCAGCACGGAAGCACAGTTTTTGAGTATGCGTATTGAGTATGTGTATAGAATAGATACACATACAGACAGATGCAATGAAGGTATTATATACAAATGTTCATGAGAAATGGACAGTATAATGACATACTGAACATTGGCACCAAAAATCGTGTTATTCCATGGCATAGGATTGAAGATAAAACAATATCAATAAATGAGTCCAAGGCCCCCATCCTCAAGAACTAGCATTGGGATGCTTTCTCATACCAAATAATTTAATTAACCAAGTCTCGTTGACATTTATTAATTAATTCTCGATATATTTTGCGAACAGACAGACGGAGGCACATAGGGAAGGCACGTTGAAAGTACTGTATATGTATAATGACCAAAGGAATACAGTATATACAACATAATGTATGTGATTATAGACCATGGTGGTAATTAAGGTGCTCCAAAGAAGAGGGCTTGGGATGAAGGAATGTCCTCCGATGTTAACTAACAGTTAATGGTGTTTTCTCAGCTGCCAGACAAAGGAACTCACCAATTCTCTTCAAATTCAGTATTTTGATGCTCAAGGAGTTGCGCAAACAGACAGCACACACCAACACTCATACAAAGAGACACGCTGAATTAACGATTGCAAACGTTAGTGAGACATGTATGATGATCCAAGGAAAAGATCTACCAAATATCGTGTTAATCCTTGCTACAGTATTGGAGAGGAGGACAGGGGCGTTATTCAAGGTTAATCAAAAGTTGATACGAGTTTTATGGGTGCCAATTTAAGAATTACCATGTCTCATCGAAATCCATAAACTTGTTCTCGAACCATTCTACGAAGCCACACGCACAGGGGTGGAAACAATACCTTGCACTTCGGAACTACGGCCACGCGCAGGGTAATAACTGTTATGGTACATTGTTGGAGGTTTGACAATTCGTAAACAAATATCCCACACACACACACATAAACATATATACTGTATATATATATATATATATATTTATATATATATATATATATATATATATATATATATATATATATATATAATGTACTGTATATATATTATGCCGGGTTATAATATTTTAGACCCGTTATTCGGTCTTCACTAAAATCCAATTCTGGACTTATAGACTCCAAATATCCTCAACAGGAACACATCAAACACGTTCTTAATCACAATTGGGTACTCCATTAGGTGCTACAGAACACAATAACAACACACATGTAAATTATACACATTTAGTTTATTCAAAGGCATATAGTTATACTGCATATGAGATTCCGTCTTACGATTTATTGTAAGTCTCGGATTTCTCGATACGTGCCATAATCATATTAATATTCAGGTCACGAATATAGCGAACTCTGAAGTGGGGACTGAGAGTTAGCTTAGCTATTATAAGTAATAGTAAGCAAACGGTAGAATGCATTTGATCATAGGTATCAGTCTCTAATCAACAATATACAGGATAACAATAATATTATAGTATTATAGGGGAATATGCAATTATAGAATGGACACAGTTATAATTATATAGATTCAACCCTTGATAATAATATTGATGTGAGTTGAGTGTCTAACGTATAATATTCTTGAAAGGGAATTAAAGTAATTATGAAATCTCCAAACACGTATGAATGATCAAGGTCAAGTACAAGGGGAGTGCACGAGGATTTCTAGTTCAATATTCGATCACTCACGGGTGGCGAGTGGCGCGCAAGTAGTTTAAAGACTACCACTTAAGATCAAGTTTAACCCGGTAGGTCAATCAGGTCATTCTAGGTACTGCGGTGTTGGAAATAATATTTATTCTTAGTGCGACTATTGCCTTAGTATTTGGAGTAATCAACTGAAGTTAAAAGGAAAGGGATGATGAATTGTTTTTACAATTTAGTATATGCTTAGATTAATATGTGAGAATTATGATATGAACATATAATTCACTAGCGATTATATGCGATAATAATCTCTCAGGCCGAGGAATTAAGATTTAATAATTTACCTCTACTAATGAATGATCAAAGGTTTAATATCCCTTGAACGAAATCAAATATATGATTAACGTAACTAAAGTAGTTAAGTCATATAAAGCAACGAGTAAATAAAATTAGCATGTACGAATGATTAGTATAATACTAATAATAAGAAAATGTGTACACGACAAAGGTGTACTTATGTAAATACCTAATAAGGCATAAAAGGAGGTCTGAACGAGTTAATAGATTCTTATAAAGAATACATAACTAATTAAGTTGTATTCGGACTGATGAATAATTAGATAATAGATCTTTGCAAGACTAGAATTCCTAGACGAGAAGAATCAAAATTATCTAAATCAATAAGGTAGTGAACATAATACAGTTCATAGAATAAACAAACTAACACTTAATATCAATAAGCGTAACTTAGGTTCTCTCGAAGAATTTAGATTAATTAATCAACAATGAATATTTTTATAAGAGGGGGAACTGAGATATAAAGAATTAGAATTTGAACATAGGTTCTAGGAAAAATTATGGTTCAAGAAGGGAATAAATACACGGAATGCACTTCAACTTCAACTTGTAACATAACAGAATAGACATATACAAGGAAAATATGTGAGTACTTGGCTAAGTAAATATTTAAATGAGCATGTAACGTATTCGTAAGACGTTCAAAGAGAGTTATAGAGACAATATTAACACTTAGATCTTGGACACAGATCTATATAACAATAAATATAAGTTATGAAGGATTAACGCATACGCAATAATTAAGGATCTTGAGCACAGATCTATATAACGTTTAGCACTTCAATTTTCACATATTTTACCTTACCTTCACAACAATAATCACAACGTAAGATACTCAGATACACTTAGGGTAATTTAGGAGGGTAGGGGTTCGAGAGTAAGTCTGCCCGACGTGGAACGTAGATTCACTGGTCAGGACTTCAGGAGGCACTGCTTCTCACAATCAGGACTTCAGGATCCGGACGTCAGAGGGAACACAGCAGGGCTCATCGTATTCTCGAGGAAGGGGGGAGGGGGAGACAATTTTCCACTGCTGTTAGATGCTCCGTGCTTTTCAGTCTTAAGAACATTACCCCAGTGGATGTTTGCTTAACTTCCCTTCAGTTTCATTGAGACTATGTTCACATTAATTCTTAGCTTTAGCTTACAGGAACTCAATGTGAAAGGGATATAGTGAATCGTTGTGATACAGTTGGTGAGGTTAATCCTTAACTTAAACATACATAATAGGTATTATTGGATACATAATGATACTAGGTATTTTATTTAATACTCGGTTGAGAGTTACTAAGCCTAGAAAAGATACAATCGTAACTATGGTGATTATGTTATAATTGATGATTATTGTTAATCTTCTGGGTAACTCAGTTCTTCTTTATACTCTCACTGTGGTTGATAGTTATGCGGGATGATCCTATTTTACAGGATCTATTATGCCAACTTTTCCCGATAGCACTCGGGTCCTTGGTGTTGCATTTGCATAAACATAATTATGCTCATCATACTGCAAATCTGGTGGCTGGGCGAATGATGGCTGGTGATTGGTGAAGATAGTTTGAGATCTGGATGGTGATTGGGTCCCATTCTCACCCCTTTGTATGGGTGACTGACCTAGGTGCTTTTGCTCTCTGGTTCGTAGAACATGGGAAATTCCTGGGACTATGGGGTACTCTGGTAGATGACTTCTTTTTTGGATTTTGGTGTCTCGCTTCTCCTTTCTGTTCACCTGTAGGCTAGCAATCCTACAGGTGATATTTGATCCCGTTCTATTCAACCCCGTCACTTCACCATCTTCGGCGAAGAAAAAATCGCGACCTCGCGATTTCAGAATATACGACCTGGTGGTGGAGTTATTGAGAACGGGGATTAAATTTTGGAATGTGAGCATCCACATGGTTGTAGGGATATCAGCAGGAGTTGAAATGTCCATGTCCATATCCACATGTAGGGGTTGCTTGGCCTCTGATGCTGTTTGGACCAATTGATGTGGGTTTTTTACCAGAGTGCTTTTGAGGCCATCAGACACCAACACACTGTTAATCTTCATGGCTGGCGAAGGCGATGAAGAAGTCGCTGTAGTGGCTGAAGGGGACTGGTTAGCAGGAGGAGATGTGGGGGCTGCAGGGGCTGGAGAACAAGTGGTTTGTGTAGGGCTGCTGGGTGTTGTGTGGTCTTTGGACGTTGTTGGCCCTGAGGTTGATGTTGACCTCGCAGTAGGTGGAGTGGTCAGTTTTGGCATCGGCGAGGTAGGTTTAACACCTTACGAGCGGCCTATGCGGTTTATTTATGTGTACCGCACAGCGGGGTGTTTTTAGCCAAAATAGGGCTGTTTACGTGATCATTTTCATGCCTAAATAAGACCCAGAACGTAAAACAAGTACCTATCCCTGAAAGGGCATAAACAGAGCTTTCGAATGACACCATAACGATCCTTGTATGATGGATAGTTTTCTTGCAATAACCGTGCAACGCGAGTGCAAAAGCAGGTAATTCGGTACTTTCAGTACATAATTGAGTATGTAGCGAGTGAGAGAGGGAGGAGGGAGCTGAGATTTGTGTCAGTAGGTTCGCCGCGGTGGTCTGGAGCAGTCATACGCTCGCTAGTCTCCTGCCACCACTTGTCTCTCTCTCTCAGCCACATTACGTGCTGAAATTGCCACTCGAGTTATGTCGAGCGCCGCCACATAGTCCAGCTTTTTTTAACTCGACTTATGTTGCTCGCCGCTAAATAAGGGTTAAGAGGGGCTCGCCTTGCATAGGTAGGTCGGAACGTCAGCGCCCATCGTTGAGGTGGATTCACACGTCGACCAGATCTTGTACAGGTAGGATTAGAATGAGAAAGTATTAGTGGTTGTTGATTCACATGAGACTTTGGGGAAGGTGTGGAGGCACAGCTGGCTGTTTGTGTACGGTTCTTAGACGAGTTGTGTTTAGAGCGATGTAGTTGAGAAGTGAAATGTGGAGATTTGAGTGAGGAAGTGGAGGGAAGAATGTTATGTAATAACGGAAGAGGTCGGGAGGATGTTTTAGGCATGGAGGTTGAAACGGAAGTAGCGGATGTTTTTAATTTACTGGCATAAGTAATAGGCTTCGAAGAACTTTGAGGAAGAGGAATAGGTAAATGATCATGTTCAGGTGTAGGTTGTTGAGTCAGTTTAGATAAAGTTTGAATAGTGACATTAGGAATGTTAGCAATAACAGGTGTAGTTGGAAGAGTTCCAGGAGACTCAGAGAAAATAGGTAAGCTGATAGATGGTGATGAAGGTACAGGTAAAGGTAGAGGTTTAGTTATTACTTGAGAAGGTAACTTTGAAGGAGCAGATACAGTTCGTGTAGGTAGGGCGGGGGGAGGAGTGTTTCAAGGGTAGGCAATAGGTCTGTCTCGTGGTTGCACAAGAGGTGTGGTTTGTGGTAGAATAGAGGGTGTGACAGGCAGTGGTTTCTTTCTCGGTGCTGGTGTCAGAGGAGGAATGATGTCAGGTGGTAGAGGTTCTGTGGATCCTAAATTTTGATTATTTGATGTAGGCAATATGTCATTCTGGTCAGCATCTGCAAGCATAATCATATTCTCATCAATAGGTTGAAATCTACGGATATGTCTGTTACGGTACGTGCGTGACTCACCAAAATAATTAATGGTAACCTGATAGCAATTTGGTACTGTTAGGATTTCAAAGGGACCTAAAAATCTCGGTTTTAGTTTGGACAGCACAGGTAATTGAGCAACCATAACCAGATCGCCGACACGGTGTGAACTGGCTTTGGGAGTTTCATCTGGCTGAAGATCTTGTACGTATTGTATTTGTCTGAGACGGTTCTTGAGGTGGACTAATGACTGATCGAAGTTGGAGGAGGGCTCATATGGGGCAGCTAGATGGCGTAGAGGAAGGAGTAATGGTGGGACTCCGAATACACGTTCGTGGGGTGAAATTCCGTCTTCTCTTGGGCAGGTATTGATACCCCATTGTACAATTTTCACTTGACTGGGCCAATCCTTGGTGTTCATTTGCTGTAGTCTGGTCCTTATTTGATTGGCAATTGTTCAATGACTTCTTTCACATATGGAATTGCCTTGAGGCCAGTATGGAGATGAGTGGCTGATTTTAAACCCACACATTTGGGATAACTAAGACCAAATGTGACTGGTGAATTCTGGGGCATTATCTGAATGAATAGCTGCAGGTAACCCAAAATATGGAAATACATGTTGAATGAGAGCTTCAGCTACTGCAATGGCTGAATGTTCTTTGGCAGGGCAAGCAATGACATACTTAGAATAAGTATCTATAAAGGTTATGATGTATTTGAAACCTTGATTTCCTTCCATTGGTCCCATCACGTTAACTGCAAGTAATTGCCATGGCTTGGAGGCGATTAACTTGACAGCAGGACCTGCTGTGCGGGTTCGATCCTTACCCAACGCAAATGCTCGGCAAGCTTCCGTGATCCGTTTGGCTGTTATATATGGTGAAGGGGTCCAATAGACTTGCTGAAATGTGGTGATCAGCTTCCTTTGAGCCAGGTGAATTCCATTGTCCATATGGATAGATTGCATGGTGGACAGTGCAGCTTGTGGTGTTATTACAATTTTTCCATCAATAGTGAACAAATTATCTCCTCTCCTGGTTAACTGAGTGTATATCTTGCGTGGCATCCAGTCGGGTTTTTCTTGTCTTTGGAAGGAATTTAAAAGTTTTGTTGACTGTTATCCAACGAGTCTTGATGATGAATGGCAAGTATGGCATGTGGTGTCTCTTGTTGTTGTAGGTCATTAGGTGAGGAATAAATGGGAAGGCGAGAGAGAGCATCCGCATTTGTATCTAGTTTCCCTGGTCTATATACAATATTGACATCAAACTCTTCTAAGGACTCTCTCCATCTGACTGTTAATAAATTCATTGTATCTGATTTACGGAGCCATTGAGGAGCGTGATGATCAGTGATGACAGTGACCTTGACTCCGGCCAGGTACGCCTTGAAGTATTAACACCTTACGAGCGGCCTATGCGGTTTATTTATATGTACCGCACAGCGGGGTGTTTTTAGCCAAAATAGGGCTGTTTACGTGATCATTTTCATGCCTAAATAAGACCCAGAACGTAAAACAAGTACCTATCCCTGAAAGGGCATAAACAGAGCTTTCGAATGACACCATAACGATCCTTTTATGATGGCTAGTTTTCTTGCAATAACCGTGCAACGCGAGTGCAAAAAGCATGTAATTCGGTACTTTCCCCATATAATTGAGTATGTAGCGAGTGAGAGAGGGAGGAGGGAGCTGAGATTCGTGTCAGTAGGTTCGCCGCGGTGGTCTGGAGCAGTCATACGCTCGCTAGTCTCCTGCCACCACTTGTCTCTCTCTCTCAGCAACATTACGTGCTGAAATTGCCACTCGACCTATGTCGAGCGCCGCCACATAGTCCAGCTTTATTTAACTCGACTTATGTGGTGAGCCGCTAATTAAGGGTTAAAGTGCCATTATCATTCCTAGACATTCTCTTTTGGTAACAGGATAGTTTATTTCTGCTGGATTTAGGGTGCGACTTGCACATGCAATAACATGCTCCTTGCTATCTCTCGTTTGTCCAAGAATGGCACCTATTCCAAACTGGGACACGTCAGTATACAACCTGAAGGGCCGCGTGTAATCTGGAAATGAGACAACCGGAGATGCCACTAATTTGTCTTTCAGGTTGTTAAAGGCTTGGATGCGTGGTTCTGTCCATTTGAAAGGCTCATCTTTTCTGGTCAGATCGTGCAATGGTTTGGCAATAGTGGCGACATTTTTTACAAATCGTCGGTAGTATGATGCCACACCCAGAAAAGCTCGTACTCCTTTGACATTAGGGGGAGGTGTAATTTTGCTAATAGCCTCTAATATGCTTGGGTCTGGTGAGATACCTTGTTCAGAGACAATATGTCCCAGAAAGTTTACTTTATTTTTGGCAAGGGTACAATTTGATGGCTTGAGTTTGAGGCTAGCATCTCTGATTCTTTGAAATACTTGTTTCAACCGTTGTAAGTGCTCAGCCCATGTCTTTCCGAATACAATGATGTCATCCAGATATGCAAGACATGTCTCCCAGGTCAACCCTTGTAACACGGATTCCATTAACCTGGAGAAAGTGGCTGGGCCATTGCACAGACCAAAAGGCAACACAGTAAATTCATACAGCCTGCCTTGGCTGGTGGAGAAAGCTGTCTTCTGTTGATGGTCTGGTGATACTGGAACCTGCCAGTATCCTGCTTGAAGGTCCAGTGGTGAACCATTTTGCCCCAAGCAGGGAGTCCAGGGAATCATCAATTCTTGGGAGTGGTGTAGCGTCTTTAATGGTGACGTCATTGAGCTGCCGGTAGTCAATGCAAAAACGGTTTGATCCGTCTTTCTTCCGGACAAGTACTACCGGAGACGACCAAGGACTATTGGATGGTTTTACTACTCCTGTGGCAAGCATATCTTGCACTTGTTTTTCTTCCTATTGTCGTTGGATGTTTTTTTTTCGATGGATGGGTTGCTTAATGGGACGCCCTACAGTATGGACGGGGTGATGCAACATGTCTGCTTTACCCATATCTCGGCTGGAGGTAGCGAAGATATCCTGATACGAAATTAGTAGATTTCTAAGATCAGTTTGTTGATCAAGAGAAAGAGTGGAAGGAATGTCAGGAAGGGGGTTTTTATGTGGAGGGGAAGAATCTGTGGGAATAGAGAATTCTTCTGAATATATCTCAAGTTCACCAATGGCTAGTCCCTTTAGCAATGTGACTGGCTTATCGGAGATATTAGCTATCTTGATTCTGTTTAATTTACTTGGTAGCAGGCTGGGAGCGGTTAGGCATTCCCATTGGAAGGGCTTTGGAGGTGTGGGGTCAGAATGACATCTCCCATGATTGTAGGTACTAAAGGTATCCATTTTTCATGATGAGGAGGAACTGTGACAGTAGAGGAAGTGATAGCTTGAGATATAAGGTGAGATGGGGGGGGGGGTAAGATTTGCTAATTACTCTGAGGTTTAGCAGCTATGGTAAGGGAAGTAGGCAATGGGGCTGATTTTAGCTGCTAAACAGTGTCAAGGGAGGTGTTTTTATTTTTATATCCGAAGGTGGATCAAATGTTAAAGTGCGGTGCCTACAATCTATTGATGCACTCAAAGATATTAGGAGATCGAGACCTAAGTAACCATCGTACTTAGTTTCGTTGGGGTTATAAATCACAAAAGAATTATTTACTCCGTGATGGGGAACAGGGGTGTTAACATATAGTGGAAGAGTCTGTCCCAAATTTGGAATGACTTGACCATTTGCACTGATAAGAATGATGGAGGAAGATTGCATCTTTCCAAAAACATTGTTATGTTTCCGGAAAAATGGAAGAAACAGGCAAGAACGGGAAGCTCCCGTATCATGAGAAGTCGGACTTTCACCCCATTAAGTTTGATTTTATTATATATTGGAAGACCATTTTCAGATGTCCCATCATGAGCCCCCGCCATTTTTAAGACAATTTTTTAGGGGGGTGCAGCTTAAAAATCCTGAGGATCCGGCTGCAAAGCCTCAGATGTATACTGCTCCGTTTCCTCTTCAATGGGTCCGTCTTCAATTCCTGCTGTCCCATCCTCTATCATAGTGGCTACTTTACGCGGTTTGATCTAGGGAATCTGAGCCCACCAGGTTGGGGCTCTGGGTCTTTTCCTCGTGAGTTCAGTGAAGGACCTCTTAAGTGACCACAACATGCATGTCCCCGAGCATGGCTTCCAGTCAGCTGGTCTAATCCTGGCCCATTCCTCGGCTTAATCATTAACCCTTGTCTGGCGGCGCCGGACTTAAGTCGGTCTAGAGAAGAAAGGACTATGTGGCGGGGACCGACTTCAGGCAGTGTGCAATTCTGAGCAATATTTGGCTCTGAGAGAGAGACGAGCGGTGGGAGGAGCGTAGGTCCACTCTGACCGCTCGGCATGGCCCTACTCCACACACACCCACACTCACTGCCTCGCTACACAGGGAATTATGTAAGGAAATTACCGTATTTTAGGGATTTTGCACTCGTCTTGCACGATCGTTGTAAGAGAATGCGTGGTCGTAGAAGGATGGTTCTGGTGTCATTGGAAAGCTCAATTATCGCCCTTTCAGGGATACATAATTGTATTACGCTCTGGCTCTTGTTTATGCATGAAAAAGAGCACGGAAACAAGGTCGTTTAGGGTAATACCACCTACTTGCTGGGTAGTTGAAGTTACTGACGTGCCCGCTTGTAAGGCGTTAAGACGAGGAGCCACTGGACCACTGATGGGTGCTGTGGTTGTTGTAGGATGTGTGGTGACCTTGCTTATGACAGCTATCTTATCCTGTTCCCTGGATTTCCGTAGTGCCATGATACGCCTTATCACTGGCAGATCCGCGTCATAATTTGTAGGCTCTATTATGGAAAAATGATCTGTCACCGGGTCAGGCAAGATTCTCACCAGTGCTTTGAAAACTATTTTCTTTCTCTGTGCCGTATTTTCATCTAGGAACGCATTTAGTGCGATCTGGTGCAACTGCTCAATAGTGCCGTCCAAATCACCTGAATATTTAATTTCATTAAACTTTTTATCAGCAATTGTTTGTCCCAGCACTGGATTGATGGCAGTTTTCACATATTGCGCCCAGGTTAACCCAGGCATATTATCATGCACATACCCTGACACTTTGGTTGCATATTTCCCTAATTTTACCACAATAGTATGAATCTTGGAAGCATCTTCGTTTCCGAACATAATGTCCAGGACCGGTTTGACTATTTCCATGTACGTATAGATATCATAATCCACAGGCTTGAACGCTGGGATATCAAGAGATCTAGTGGCTGCCATGGTGAATAATGTGTTAACGCGTTAACTTAGTACCAAGAAAATAAAATTTACTATAAGAGCACTCGTGTTGATATGCTGTATCTAGTCACCGCTGCTGCCAGTGTTATGCCGGGTTATAATATTTTAGACCCGTTATTCGGTCTTCACTAAAATCCAATTCTGGACTTATAGACTCCAAATATCCTCAACAGGAACACATCAAACACGTTCTTAACACCTTACGAGCGGCCTATGCGGTTTATTTATGTGTACCGCACAGCGGGGTGTTTTTAGCCAAAATAGGGCTGTTTACGTGATCATTTTCATGCCTAAATAAGACCCAGAACGTAAAACAAGTACCTATCCCTGAAAGGGCATAAACAGAGCTTTCGAATGACACCATAACGATCCTTGTATGATGGATAGTTTTCTTGCAATAACCGTGCAACGCGAGTGCAAAAAGCAGGTAATTCGGTACTTTCAGTACATAATTGAGTATGTAGCGAGTGAGAGAGGGAGGAGGGAGCTGAGATTTGTGTCAGTAGGTTCGCCGCGGTGGTCTGGAGCAGTCATACGCTCGCTAGTCTCCTGCCACCACTTGTCTCTCTCTCTCAGCCACATTACGTGCTGAAATTGCCACTCGAGTTATGTCGAGCGCCGCCACATAGTCCAGCTTTATTTAACTCGACTTATGTTGCTCGCCGCTAAATAAGGGTTAATCACATTTATGTATTCAATTAGGTGCTACAGAACACATTAACAACACACATGTAAATTATACACATTTAGTTTATTCAAAGGCATATAGTTATACTGTATATGAGATTCCGTCTTACGATTTATTGTAATTCCCGGATTTCTCAATACGTGCCATAATCATATTAATATTCAGGTCACGAATATAGCGAACTCTGAAGTGGGGACTGAGAGTTAGCTTAGCTATTATAAGTAATAGTAAGCAAACGGTAGAATGCATTTGATCATAGGTATCAGTCTCTAATCAACAATATACAGGATAACAATAATATTATAGTATTATAGGGGAATATGCAATTATAGAATGGACACAGTTATAATTATATAGATTCAACCCTTGATAATAATATTGATGTGAGTTGAGTGTCTAACGTATAATATTCTTGAAAGGGAATTAAAGTAATTATGAAATCTCCAAACACGTATGAATGATCAAGGTCAAGTACAAGGGGAGTGCACGAGGATTTCTAGTTCAATATTCGATCACTCACGGGTGGCGAGTGGCGCGCAAGTAGTTTAAAGACTACCACTTAAGATCAAGTTTAACCCGGTAGGTCAATCAGGTCATTCTAGGTACTGCGGTGTTGGAAATAATATTTATTCTTAGTGCGACTATAGCCTTAGTATTTGGAGTAATCAACTGAAGTTAAAAGGAAAGGGATGATGAATTGTTTTTACAATTTAGTATATGCTTAGATTAATATGTGAGAATTATGATATGAACATATAATTCAATAACGACTTTATGCGATAATAATCTCTCGGGTCGAGGAATTCAGATTTAATAATTTACCTCTACTAATGAATGATCAAAGGTTTAATATCCCTTGAACAAAATTAAATATCTGATTAACATAACTAAAGTAGTTAAGTCATATAAAGCAACGCGTAAATAAAATTAGCGTGTACGAATGATTAGTATAATACTAATAATAAGAAAATGGCGTACACGACAAAGGTGTACTTATGTAAATACCTAATAAGGCATAAAAGGAGGTCTGAACGAGTTAACAGAATCTTATAAAGAATACATAGCTAATTAAGTTGTATTCAGACTGATGAATAATTAGATAATAGATCTACGAAGGACTAGAATTCCTAGACGAGCAGAATCAAAATTATCTACATCAATAAGGTAGTGAACAAAATTACGGTTCATAGAATAAACAAATTAACACTTAATATCAATAAGCGTAACTTAGGTTCTCTCGAAGAATTTAGATTAATTAATCAACAATGAATCTTTTTGTAAGAGGGGGAACTGAGATTTAAAGAATATCAAATTGAGCGTAGGTTCTAGGTAATAGTATGGTTCAAGAAGGGAATAAATACACGGAATACACTTCAACTTCAACTTGTAACATACATTAGGTAGTAGGGGTAGGCAGCCCCGCCCAGGGAAGTACTACCGCCAAGGTTTCGGGAGACTCAGGGAATAGCCTGAATTCCATTTTCTCTCCCAGGCCTTGGTAGCTGGATACATATCTTTCTGCCTCACACATCAGGGGTTTCAGGAAAACCCTCTTTATATAACATACACATCCAACTTCACGACATTGCCCTACATTGCTATCCTCTATCCATAAAACACTACTCTTCCCACTACATATCATACATGTAACACCATACACCTTACCCAATAAACATGGCAGTACAATTGTTAAGAGCAAACCTGGTGGTCCCTCGGATATCCACCCCCGGCAGGGTTGGGTCATTGACACAGGGCCCTCCCGGTCGTCATCATGCGACTGTGTCAAGAGCATTGCAACGTCCCAAAGCTGCTCGTCGGTGCAGCTTTTTCTTTAGTAATATAAGGGGACTTCACTCTAACATCAATTCTGTACACCAATTTCTTCAAGCAGAATCCCCTACTCTCCTTTTTTTGACAGAGACTCAAGTAACATCCACATCTGACACGTCTAGATTTAATTTTCCAGGTTATCAACTGCTCCAAAATTTCAGACCTAAAGGAGGTGTATGTTGCTTCGCAAAATCTGAAATTGCCCTGGAGGAGGTTACTAGTTTCAATTGTCCCTATTTTGATTATTCTATATACAAATTAATTTCTGCTGGTAAATTTAAATACATATGTTGCATCTACCGTTCCCCAAATACTCCTCCAGAGCAAAGTCTTTTTGATTCTCTGTCCTCACAACTCAGTGTCCTCAACTTAAATGCTTCTTCTGAAATCACTGTGTTGGGTGATTTTAATGTCCATAATGTTGAATGGCTCACTCATTCAGCCAGGACTGATGATGCTGGTCTTGAATGTGAGCTATTTGCAGACTCATTTAATCTCACTCAACTAGTCAACCAACCCACCCGTGTACCAGATAATCCTAATCATAATTCCCACCTACTGGACTTATTTTTAACAACCAATTCAGAAAATTATGATGTTACAGTGAGGTCCCCGCTTGGATCTTCTGATCACTGTCTGATACAGGCCACCTGTCTATCACCTACCACACCTTCCCACTCTGAACCTGTTTTGGTGACTAAATGGCATTACGATAGGGCAGACTGGGAGGGTCTTCAAGGTTTCTTTATTGATATTCCCTGGACCTCTTTCTTTTCTAATGATGCACACTCCACCTTGAGCCACATACAAGATTTTGTAAAAATTGGAATGGAAACTTTTATTCCTCATCAAAAGTACAATAAAAGATCTAATTCACCTAAATGGTTTGACCATAATTGTGCTAGAGTAACTGAACAAAAAGCAATAGCCTACAATGCATACACAAGATCAAAAACACATGAAGCCTTTAATTACTTTAGAAACATCAGAAATCATGCCAAAACTGTATTAAACCTAACTAAATCAAACTTTCTCCACAAGCAGGCAAATAAACTTCTAAATAATCCAAATGATAACAAAATATTTTGGTCTACTCTTAACTCATTTAAATCCAACTTCACTACTGCTTCATCCATTCCACCATTAAAATCTCCGACTGGCAATCTTGTAAGTGACCCACGAGGAAAAGCTAACCTTCTTGCGGATATTTTCTCCACCAACTCAACCTTAGATGAAATAAATCAAGATGTCCCTGTACTTAATTTTAATTCGCCTGAAATTCCCTCACTTAAGATCCACACCAGACATGTCAAAACTATTTTGCAGAATCTCTCGGTAGATAAGGCTCCTAGTCCAGATGAAATTCCTCCAATAGTACTTAAGAATTGCTCCTTGGTGCTCGCTCCTGTATTGGCAAAATTTTTCCGTCTGTGTACTCATACCTCATGCTTCCCAGTACCCTGGAAAGAAGCAAACATCCATCCAGTTCCTAAAAAAGGTGCCTCTTCAGATCCATCAAACTACAGACCAATAGCTATAACTTCCACTCTTGGTAAAGTCTTTGAAATTATATTAAATAATCACATAATTAAGCATCTTGAGAATAATAAATTAATCAGTGATAGGCAATATGGTTTTAGACGATGTCGATCAACTGCAGACATTCTTTGCCTTCTTACGCATCAAATCAACCAACTACAGACCAACATGGTGAAACACATACAATAGCACTGGATATATCAAAGGCATTTGATAGAGTCTGGCATCAATCCTTATTGTCGAAGATGTCACACTACGGCCTTGCATCATTAGTTCCACTAATTTCTTCTTATCTTCATAACAGAAAAATACGTGTAATGGTAGATGGCCTTTATTCTCAATTTCACTCAATAAATGCTGGTGTTCCCCAGGGATCAGTTTTGGCCCCAATTATGTTCCTCATTCATATCAATGATCTCATATCTACCACTCATAATCCAATACATTCCTACGCAGATGACTCAACACTCCACAGTTCCTTCACATTTACCAATTCTTTCACCCAACCCGATCTTATAAATTCAAAAATAAACACTGCAATTTCTCTGAACCAGGACCTTTCTAGAATTAATGGATGGGGACAAAAGAATCTAGTTTCCTTTAATGCACAGAAAACCAAGTACATTCAATTTTCTAACCGACAGAATCTCACTGACTCCCATATATTTTTTAATGATGTAAATATTCCCACTTCCCCTAGTATTGACATTCTCGGTGTAACATTAACTACTAACTTGAGCTGGACACATTATGTTAGAAGCATTGCTAAGAATGCCTCTAAAAAACTGGGACTCCTGTACAGAGTTCGAGAATTCTTCACTGACGAGCAGTTGGCCGTGATATATAAAAGTCATGTGCGTTCTCAGATGGATTACTGTTCACCTCTGTGGGGTGGAAGTGGAGTGGTTGCATTGAGGCAGTTGGACAAAATTCAAAATAAAGCTATTAGATTAATCAATAACCCTGCAATCACACAGGACCTTCCTACATTATCCATACGAAGAAACGTTGCATCCCTTGCATTATTCTACAGATATTTTCACAGCAATTGTTCCGAGGAACTTGCTTCAATTGTGCCGCCTCTCCACATCTTTCCCCGTAGAACTAGGGCAGCTGAGAGCGCCCATGAATTTACACTTTCTCCTCCACAATGCAGAACTTCTGCTTATCAGAATTCATTTATCCCCAGAGCTACTACTCTTTGGAATTCACTTCCCTCGAATTGCTTTCCACAAACTTACAATCTACAAATGTTTAAATCCAGTTGTTACAAACATTTTATGAATGGAGGATGCCTTTAGGCACATGGACCTTTTTGTTTTATCTGTGTTTTTCCTTCCTCCGTTCATTGTCTCTTAAAAAAAAAAAAAAAAAAAAAAAACATAACAGAATAGACATATACAAGAAAAATCTGTGAGTACTTGGCTAAGTAAATATTTAAATGAGCATGTAACGTATGCGTAAGACGTTCAAAGAGAGTTATAGGGACAACATTAACACTTAGATCTTGGACACAGATCTATATAACAATAAATATAAGTTATGAAGGATTAACGCATACGCAATAATTAAGGATCTTGAGCACAGATCTATATTACGTTTAGCACTTCAATATTCACATATTTTACCTTACCTTCACAACAATAATCACAACGTAAGATACTCAGATACACTTAGGGTATTTTAGGAGGGTAGGGGTTCGAGAGTAAGTCTGGCCGACGTGGAAAGTAGATTCACTGGTCAGGACTTCAGGAGGCGCTGCTCCTCACAATCAGGACTTCAGGATCCGGACGTCAGAGGGAACACAACAGGGCTCGTCGTATTCTCGAGGAAGGGGGGAGGGGGAGACAATTTTCCACTGCTTTTAGATGCTCCGTGCTTTTTAGCCTTAAGAACATTACCCCAGTGGATGTTTGCTTAACTTCCCTTCAGTTTCATTGAGACTATGTTCAGATTGATTCTTAGCTTTAGCTTACAGGAACTCAATGTGAAAGGGATATAGTGAATCGTTGTGATACAGTTGGTGAGGTTAATCCTTAACTTAACACCTCCCTATCGGCTGGTTTTGTAACGCTACTACCTGCCAAGCGGGCAGATTTACCCTAAACGAGCTTCATTCCATGCTCTTTTTCATGCATGAAGAAGAGCCAGAGCGTAATACAATTATGTATCCGTGAAAGGGCGATAATTGAGCTTTCCAATGACACCTGAACCATCCTTGTACGACCACGGGTTTTCTTGCAACGATGTTGTAATACGAAGGGAAAAGCCCTAAAATACAGTAATGTCCTCAGTTTTTACCCTGTATCGCTGGACCAGGGAGGTGTAGACATGTGGTGGTGGTGTCAGTTGCGGGACTATGTCCATGCTGAACGGTCGGAGCCCGCCCGCTGTCCTCCCACCGCGTGGACTCTCTCTCAGAGCCGATTATGTGCTCAAAATCGCATACGACTTAAGGCGGGACCCGCTCTTTTGTCCTTGGTTCTCTATCCGACTTAAGGCGGGACCCGCTAATTAAAGGTTAAACATACATAATAGGTATTATTGGATACATAATGACACTAGGTATTTTATTTAATACTCGGTTGAGAGTTACTGAGCCTAGAAAAGATACAATCGTAACTATGGTGATTATGTTATAATTGATGCTTATTGTTAATCTTCTGGGTAAATCAATTCTTTATATTCTCACTGTGGTTGATAGTTATGCGGGACGATCCTATTTTACAGGATCTATTATGCCCACTTATCCCGATAGCACTCGGGTCCTTGGTGTTGCATTTGCATAAACATATGCTCAT
This sequence comes from Paralithodes platypus, assembly GCA_032716605.1. Lineage (NCBI taxonomy): Eukaryota > Metazoa > Arthropoda > Malacostraca > Decapoda > Lithodidae > Paralithodes > Paralithodes platypus. The sequence continues at coordinate 48,950,214 of CM064509.1, read as the reverse complement.
CATACTGCAAATCTGGTGGCTGGGCGAATGATGGCTGGTGATTGGTGAAGACAGTTTGAGAGCTGGACGGTGATTGGGTCCCATTCTCACCCCTCTGTCTGGGTGACTGACCTAGGTGCTTTTGCTCTCTGGTTCGTAGAACATGGGAAATTCCTGGAACTATAGGGTACTCTGGTAGATGACTTCTTCTTTGGATTTTGGTGTCTCGCTTCTCCTTTCTGTTCACCTGTAGGCTAGCAATCCTACAGGTGATATTTGATCCCGTTCTATTCAACACCGGCACTTATATATATATATATATATATATATATATATATATATATATATATATATATATATATATACAGTATATCAGAGGTGGGCATCGCTAACAATTATCCCCTTTCGTAATCGCAATATCGCATATCGTAACCGTAACCGTAGCTTTCCGCATTCGCTAGACCGTTAATTAAATAATTAATACGGTTCCGCATATCGCTAAACGTAAATGCAATCCGGATTGGGATTTTTAATTAAAACTGCAAAAGCGAGGGTAAATCATTTGGTAGTGTACTAAAAAAAAATGTTTACTTATTATTTATCACATGCTGCTTAACACTCACATATATCCCATACTTCACCTCAAATCAGGTCTCATTCATTATATCGTTATAAGTAACCTATTTTTGGTGTTTTTATTTATTGTACTGGGATAAATTAGTACAAATTATATATAATATGGACTTAAGGGCATGCCTTTAATTTATATTTTACCTATCCCTTGAATTATTATGAGTGGGATAAATATGAAAGCCTTATAACCTAATAACTATGTGACAATTTATCTTCAAACAAATTTGCTTGGGAAACCATATAGAGATATATTTATATAAATAAATAAATATATATATATATATATATATATATATATATATATATATATATATATATATATATATATATATATATATATATATATACTGTATATATAATATATATTTTTTTATATTGCCAATCTTCAATACTTTATTCCAGTGATCAGGATGAGTTTGACTTCACATTCCTTATGTATATTGTATAATATTGCTTATTTATTTATTATGGAATTCAGGAGTACTAAGGTAGTAGACTAGTAATAATGTATGGAGATAATTGAGAACAAAACTAAATACTAAATTCAGAGGGAAATTACCCCAGTGACACCATGATGGTTGAGGTTGGGTGATGTCTTTTTATGATTGTTATTATGTAATCAATCTATTGATAGGATCACTAATAGAAATACTATCCATAAGACGTTGGACAAAGCAGTTTGTGAGATATACAGTATGTACTAAGTAATAGACTTATAGCGGTAGGAAAAAGTTTAATATAATTAGGTTATCAAAAGAATACTCCAAAACATTTTTTGTTTATATAATTCACATCAAATTATGTATATAAAAGAGTGTAGTAGTATATAAAATAGTTCAGCAGTATAGTAAAGTAATGGTGTGAAATAGGAGTTACCGCAGGGGGAATCTAGATATGAGGATGGATGGTAAATATTGGAACAAGTATATATAGTATTTTAAATATCTAGGAGTAACGATAAGCAGGAGTAGAGATATGGAAATGGAGGTAAAACAGATTAATTTTATAAATTTCACGATTATTTTGCGTAGGTTTCTCTAGTACTCATAACACTCGATACCAAGCCTTCAGAATCGATACTTTCAAGTACAGAGTTGATATCTGAAATATCGATACTTTGGTATCGATACGCTCACCACTACCAAGTACCCTTCCAATCACCTTAAAAAAAAACAAGTTAAAAAAACTTATAGTGACAGCAAAGAAAGGACACTATCATAATGAACTCTTACACTCATTGGTGATGGGCTGGTCTATCAGAGTGAGAACTGAGCGATCTCTACCATACCCATAGCTTCCTCTGACTGTTCCTTTTACTTATATATTTTTTAGATCTCGTGTGACGGCGTCTCTTCCGTGGATTGACCTCTCAATCTACCAAGATTGGAAGCCAAAGCATCGCATTTTTCCTTTGCCCCTCAGCTTTCTCTTCATAATTGCTGAGGGGCACAGGGCCCTGGGTGGGGCTTTGGTTTCCCGGGCGTTTCCGCACCCTTCTCAGCTCCCCGCCATGGTGTGGGTTCGGTCACCCAGGCTTTATTTTGGTAGGCAGGGAGGGTTCTGTGGGGGTGCTCGGTTATGGCCTTGGCCTTGTTCGGGGTCTTGGGGCTGTTCGGCCAGGCAGTCTGGGGAACAACAACAACAACAACAACTCTTAAACTCAATAAACAATATTGCCTCTACTTGGACAATTGTAAAATCATTGGTTCCCCCCTCCAAATCCAAATCCAACGCCTCACCAACTGATATTGAGCAATCCAATGCCGAAAATGTCAATGCTTTCTTTGCAAACGTCGGAAAAAGGACATGAAAAAACCAGGGCATCCCTAAATAATATCCAAGACTCAACAGCCGACAATGAAAGTAACAATAACAATAACGACCTCTCCTCCCATTGTCTTCCCCAACCCGTAGATACAAGCACATTTATCTTAACAATAAAGCACCTACGTAATACTAAATCTTTTGGGTGTGATAATATTTCTCTCCGATTCATTAAAGATTCATTACCTGTTATTGCTTTTTACCTTACAATCATTATTAACACCTCCATTGTCACTGGTATCTTTCCTACGGTATTGAAGCACGCTATCGTCACCCCCCTTTCTAAAAGCAGAGATAATAATGACGCCACTAATTACCGACCAATCTCATTACTCCCCATTTTTTCAAAATTACTCGAAAAGATTGTCGCTAATCAGCTTTCAAATTTCCTAGAGACTAATAAACTACTCTCAATATGCCAACATGGATTCCGACCAAAATTATCTACCGAAACGGCCCTTACAGTTGTCACTAATGAAATATATAATAATATGGAGAAAAACAAGTATCTTTACTAATCCTGTGTGACCTCTCTAAAGCATTTTACAGTGTCCATCATAACACCCTTATAAATAAACTTATTAAATTCAAAGTCAACCCATTTTGGTTTAGAAGTTATCTAAATGAAAGATCGCAATCAGTTCTTATGAATAACATACTATCCTCAAAATTACCAGTAACATATGGTGTTCCTCAAGGATCAAATTTAGGTCCATTATTGTTTATTATATTCGTAAATGACATGCTTATGTTCTTATATTCTTATATTAAATATATCAAAGACTGTACACTAGTACAATATGCCGATGACACACAACTTCTACTCAGTGACACGGTAAATAATGTTGGCAATCTAAATACTAAAACAGAGGAATCCTACAAAAACTGAGGCTATATTTGATACAAAATGGATTAATGATGAGCGCTGATAAAACTTAATGCATATTAATAGGAACTAGTCAGGTACTTTCAAAAATACCCAGTATTACCACCATATGCCTTAATGACAGCACTATCGAACCTACCTATCTATCTATATGCTCAGGCCCAATCCCCATTTTGGGGGTAGCAGACTCAAGACAGAGCAAGAACAGGGAAAACACAAAAAACAACATAAAACAACAAATAAACACAGATAAAAAGCACAAACTCACACACATCCAGGTCACCCAGGAGAAGACCCAGAGACCAGGGTCACCAAGGTCGCTCCAGCACTCCCCCGGCCCCCGACCACGCGGAGATGTTCCGATCTCGGCAGGCAGACATGCAGCGGAGCCAAAGCCACAAGCCCTCCCACCACACTTCCAGGCGCACCCTTCATATTAATCGTCTCCCCGGGCCAGGCGCCTGATGGACTATTATCTAGTCCAACTTGCGCCCGACCCCTTACTCCAAATAACCACGTGTTCACTCAACTATTCACAAGCATTCTCCATTCACTCCTGTCCACCACCACTTCCCCTGCCTGATCTATAGTCATTCCTCTATCATCCAAAGCCTTTCTTACACAGTCTCTCCATCTCAATGGGGGTCTTCCTGCCCTTCTATCTCCCCTTGTACCTGACTCACATATTCTCTTTGTAAGCCTTTCATCTCCCATTCGTTCAACATGACCATACCAGCTCAGCACCCTTCTGTCCACTCTGGCTGACAAATGTTCCTGCTGCCCCACTCTCCTACGTATCTCTTCATTCCTCAATCTGTCTCTACGAGTAACTCCACACATACTCCTCAAGCAGCTCATCTCCATCACATCCAGCCCTCTTTTCTCCTTTTTCTTCAGAGCCCATGTCTCAGCCCCATACATCACTGTTGGCACAACAATTCCTTGATACAGTGCACTTTTTACTTTCACTCCGAGATTTCTCGTCTTCCACATACTTCCCATTGCTCCGAAAACCTTCCTTCCTTCACACACTCTCTGTTTTACCTCCACTTCCATACCTCCACTCCTGCTTATCGTTCCTCCTAGATATTTAAAACACTCTACTTGTTCCAATATTTCCCCATCCAGCCTCACATCTAGATTCACCCTATGCTCTCCCCTATTACACACCATTACTTTACTTTTATTGACGTTCACCTTCAGTTTCCTCCTTCCACAAACCACACCAAACTCTTTGACTACCCGCTGCAGTTTCTCATCAGAATCCGCCACCAATGCTGTGTTATCAGCGAACAGCAACTGATTCAACTCCCAATCTCTACCATTCTTCCCTACTAAACCCAATCCTCTTCCCATAGTTCTCCTTTTCACCTCCCTCACCACACCATCCATAAACATATTAAACAGGCATGGTGACATTACACAACCCTGTCGCAAACCTACCTTTACCTCAAACCATTCACTCAACTCACCATTTCCTACTCTCACACATGCTCTGCTCCCTTCATAAAAACTCTTAACTGCTTCTAACAAATTTCCTCCTATTTCATAAATCCTTAACACCTTCCACATTGCTTCACGGTCCACACGATCATACGCTTTTTCCAAGTCCATAAATGCCCAAAATATCTCCTTATGCTTCTCTAAATACTTCTCGCATAACTGTCTTACTGCAAACATCTGATCCACGCACCCTCTTCCCCTCCTAAAACCGCACTGTTCTTCTCCTATTGCAACTTCCGTACACTTTATTATCCTCTCTATCAACACCCTGCCATACAGCTTTCCAACCACTGACAATAAACTAATACCTCTATAACTTGAACACTCCTGCCGATCTCCCTTCCCCTTGTACAACGGCACAATACATGCACTCTTCCAGCCTATTGGTACCATTGACACAGCAAAGCACACATTGAAAAGTCTCACCAACCAATCTATTATCACATCTCCACCTACCACTCATGTAAAATATCTCGGCATATATTTTGATAGACATATGAACTTTGATGTCCACATTAGTGAAATGAGTAGAAAAGTAATAGGGACACTTATATACATTAATAGAATAAAAGATCACTTTGACAAATCAACTAGAACAATCGTTGTAAAAACACTAGTGCTAAGTATCATAAATTATTGTAGTGTAATTTGGGGCTCAGCAAATGCTACCCAAATATCTAGAGTTAAAAAACTTCAGAATTTTGCGGCGAAAGTGGCTGAGGGTAAAATAATAAACAAAGTTTGGTCATGTCACTCCAATATTAAAGGAACTAAGATGGTTAAATATTAAAGATAAAATAACGCATGACACACTAATAGTTATTTTCAAATACCTAAATAAGCTTTACCCAGATTATCTACTAAGTCTGCCCACAGTATTCAATGTAACAGCCAGCACAACGAGACAACAAAATAAGCATTTTATTCCTAATGTTCAAACTGACATAGGGCAAAAAAAAATAACGAAAAGAGGACCTAAACTCAGGAACAAACTCCCAGTTAACGTACAAACTTCCAGTAGCCTAGGAACCTTTAAGACTAATGTTAAAACCATGCTGCTAAACTCAACTTATAATTAAATTAATGTACAAATGAAAGCTGTAAACATGACCCCCTCTCTCTCTCTCTCTTTCTCTCTCCCACAACCCAATTTTAATCCCTTATAATCCCCCGCGCTGTCAGCTTCTCTATCTCTCTCTCTCTCTCGGAGAGTTGGCTGGGCTGTGCTCGCGGTCGGACGTCTTCGGTGCCCCGCGAATCTGCGGCATTAAGGGGCAACTCTACATAGTCGGTCCCGGTGATTGTCTGCCGCGTCTGTGGTCCAGCGGCCTCTCCCCCCGGCTCCATCCCCTTCCTCCATGCTGCCCTGCTCTGCCTTCGTCATCCTCTGATCATCATCTGTGCTGGCTTCGCTCTGCGCCATCTTCGTCCTTCTGGTTGGTGGGGGCCGGCGATTCCCTGGACCTTTGACACGTGGCTCGCCCGTTGGAGGGACGCGGCGCTCACGGTGGTCGGCTCTGGTATTGGCAAATCCTTGGCTTTCTTCGGGGTTCCTTAGAGGACCCCACCCCCTGTCGGTGCCTGGGCCACCTTCAGCTTCTGGGGTTTGTGTTGGCCCCTCCGTCCTCGCCGCTTCACTTCACCACGTGTTCTTCCTGCCGGGTGTCATCGTACATCGCTTCATCTTCCCTGCCATCCTCGAGTCCTGGGAGTGTTGTTGCCCTTCTGCAGCCCCTCCTGGGTCCCTGATGTTGGAGCCTCCTTACAGGGAGGCCGCTGCGGCTTGACCACCACTGCGTCAGGGTTAATAGGGCACTGCCCTCACAGCCCTTAAGTCAAGAATCAAGATCAAGATCTCTCTCTCTCTCTCTTCAGTACCGGGTATGTCTTAGTTAAACAGTAGATCTTTAATTTTAATTGTATACACTATACATATATAATACTATACTAAAGAGAACGTTCCAATGTTTTGCTCCGAAAATGTAATGTGTTAGATTAAGGATATGTAACCTATATGATATGTCAATACAATATATGTACACTCTCTTGCCCTAATTATTATTATAATTGTTTCACTACCATAAGTCATATATTCTTAGCAGTAGGTATTCTAAATAGTTATTTATATATATGCAGGTGTCCCACCCTGAACCAGGTGCAAGGGCTAACATATTTACCGCAAGAAGTCTTATCTGCTCTCTTAATCTAAAAAGGCCTGACCTGACCTACCTGGTATGGTGCATTTATAATTAGCTTACATCTTAGGAACTGTGGTCAGTCGCACCTGGTCTGAATACACAGCTCAGAACGCATGTAGTAATGTATTGTAAAATTATCTACTGTATGTCTGACTTAATGATTTATTACTATCTATCTTATATATACTTTGAAAACAGTAAACCCCAGCTGTATATATATTTGTAAATACCATGTAAGAAGAATAACCACTATAGGTGGAAATACACTTTAATTATTATTATTATTATTATTATTATTATTATTGTCACGGCAACTGTCACTTCACAACGCCGCGTCACCCATAGCATCACGCGGGGTCCTGAGAGTACGCACACACACAAACTACTGCACACCAACACACCTACCCTCTCACATCCATCCACACTCACACTCACATCCATCCACACACACACACTGTCTTTTGTGACTTCCTGGTGACCTCACCCGCCCCTTAAGAGTCTAGTCTGTCCCTCCCCCAAAATGAATCCCTTCTCTACCTTCCTCTCCTCCCACCTGTTCACCCTCCTTTTGCATCATATTTGATTTATTCACTCTTGTTGATATTTCTGCCATTATTTTCAATTTTGATATTGTTTGGTTATTATTGTTTGTACTAGTGTTCAGCTATTTATATTATTACTCCCACCAATGTATGTATTATCATTTCCTTGCAGTTTCACATAGCATGTCTACTATCACAATTTATCACTTTTATAACAACCATTATTATTATCATGTTATTATTATTTATACTATTATTTATATTTTATTGTTGCTATTATTATTATTACCATTAGTGTATTACTGCAACCGTACAGTTGCTTGTCATCTGTGTACCTCCCCCCCCCCCATGTCTACCCTCCATCTCCCTCCTATGCCCCTCCCCCTTCTCCCCCGAGCGGTATATAAGCTCTACTCACTCCTTCACCCCTCAAGGGACTGGAGTTCTTGCAGAGAGGCTCCAGTCCTGACGTTACTGTTGACTTAGTGTGCTGGCTTAATAATCCAATAGGGTTGATAGCCTCTGAAGTCCTAATTTAACTAACTAAATTCACCCCTCACACCTGAAGGCAGGCTGAAGAGGACTCCAGAGAAGAGTCGAAACTTGTCGTGTCATAATAAACACATCATACAACCATGTAGGTTTGATTCTCCTACCACTGAAAGGCTTCTAGCGATTGGGGAAGTAGTGAAACGTTTCTAACCAGCGCATATTTGCCGAATTTATCCCTTAAATAACCTGCTTACTAAGATAGGTCTTCTGCTCTAGCGGAATTAGTGGTTTACGGAAGTGATTACAGAAGTGCCCACCTCTGATATATATATATATATATATATATATATATATATATATATATATATATATCGTCCTAACGTATAATGTTGTTGAATATATATAATTGTGAATTATTGTGTATGTAATTTTTGTGAAGTAATACATTCGTATAACACTTTTATGACAAGTATTCGAGGCTCAACTTATGATTATTTTAGTGCCTAGTGGGAGGCAGTTGACGTCAACAAAGTAAAAAAAAACATAATCATGTTTAGCCAGTTAGTGTTGCAGCCTGGTTTTGAAGCTACAAAACTGGAGTGCGGCAGGTGACCAGGCTCAAATATTTACCTGCCTGAATAATCCATTACAGCAGGGACGGTGGTTCAGTTCACCTGTCTACATCACCAGTTTGCAAGCTAGGTTTCATCACTGGGCTTTAACACCGTGATTCGTCACCGTTGAAAAGTGTTTTTGTTTTTTTCAACCTCGGGATTGTAGGCTGTTCAGTAGCCTGTAACTCTTACAAGGCCCCGAGAATATCGATTGAAGCTTCGAGATGTTGGGTGCTTCACATGTGTCGCACTAGAATTTAGATGGTCTCAGTGGAGCTTCAAAGTGTTGGTTGCTTCCTTTCTGCCACACTAGATGACGACACTTATTATTTTATACACGTCACTTGATTTGGAGATATCAGCTATATGGTTGTTTACAGCATCTTCGAATATGGTCGGGCATCTTCTATGCTATGCATTGGTGTAGCCAGTATATACTTGTAGAACAACAGGAACGATCAGATCACCTAAACAAACAAAAATGACGTTTGGCGTCGACTCAATCCGAGGTCCTTTTGGTCTGCATTCCACTACGCTACCCACTGTGCTATCACCTCTAAATGTTGTGTCAGATTAACAAAGATGTTATTCATTGCTTTCCGTAATATATATTAAAAGTCAAGTATATCCCACAAATACATGTGAGCTAATAAATGTTTAAATACTCGCAGCCGGTATCGAACCTCCGACATTCAGAACGTGTAGTGAATTAAATGCTTGGACGCTTGTTCGGAATGTCGGAGGTTCGATCCCGGCTGAGAGTCTTTACACATACTGTACAGTATATGTAAAGTATATATTTAATCAAATCATGCAATTGCGTAAATAAAGCAAAGGAATCAATAGATGTAATTACAAAATGTACGTGTAAGAATAATTTATATATGCATTGGAAATGATTGTACACCGATAGTTGACAAAGCCGATTGTTTAATTTTCATGCCATAAATAATTAACTTATAGCCTAATAACATTAGTTTACATTCAAAACAATCTCTGTACGACATTAATATATCGTACACTTTAATGTATGTATAAGTTCATAATAATCGTCAGCAACCCTTTCCTAAAGTGGTTGCGAAAATGAAAGTCGAAATGAGTGCTTTGATCGTAGTTGCTGTTAAGGGTGTTCAGGACGCCTACAATTTGCTTGATTAAGATACCAATCGAGGTGTAAGAGGATCCAAGAAGGCAGGAGCAGATCCGATGCTGCCTCAGATAATAGGCAAGGATCTAGGCCACCACATAAAGGAAGCAGGAAGCTTTAATTGCTCCTTGTTATCTTCACCATTATTACCATTGCAACCAACATAGAGCATTAATGTTTGTTTCGTTGTTCCAATTGTATATTCAAGTTTTCCTAAACATTTCACTTCAATTCAATTAATTTCCGGCTTCGCAGAGGACTGTTCTTGGACAACATGATGCGTTGGAGATTGGCAGGAATAGATAAAATAGAATAAAAACATAATACTCACTTACTAACCAAACAACATCACCGAGAGTAGTCTAAAATTCTTTCAAGATTGTCGCTAGAATAAGTCAATTTCCGCTTGCATGTTACACCATAGTTTTACCGGCCCAACCATGATATGTATCTTGTTTCCCTGTTTGGTGATTTGCATGTCTCTTCTAATAATCCATGCCCTGGTAATGATATTGGACGATGCAACTACTGAACAGTATAGCAGTTTCGTGTGCCGAGTATGGATTTTATGCTATTAGGACAGCTTCACACGACCTATTATAACTCTATAACTCGTATATCCTAGGGAGTTAATTAATCTTGGTAAAGTCAAATATGGTTCATTAAATTATATTATCCGATTATTAAAGGTGGGGGTGCATGGGTTGAGATAAACATGGAATAATAATCGCCAACCTACACATAATTATCTTGAAAAATGCAATGGCACCGAAAATAATGATTTACAATGGTATACAGAATTTTGTGGATCGTCTACACCAGACCTGTGACGTCATAGTGACGTCACACCAGTATCCTCATCGTGGACTGGATGGTGGACTTATACTCCTATGACGTCACAGGCCCGGTTTAGACGATCCACAAAATCCTTTATACCATTGTTATTAATTATTTCGGTGCCATTGCATTTTGCAAGATAATTATGTGTAGGCTGGCGATTATTATTCCATGTTTATCTCAACCCATACACCCCCACCTTTAATATACTTATTTTGACGAAATGCTGCAGCCCAGAGAGGATGGAAAGTACATATCTTCCAAGGATGTACTTTCCACCCTATCTGGGTTAATACTAAGAAGGCGTTTTGACCGGACGGTGTTCCTCCTATTGTACTCAAAATCTGTGCTTCCGTGCTGACTCCCTGCCTAGGCAAACTCTTTTGTCTCTGTCTCTCCTCTAACATCTTTCCTTCTTGCTGAAAGTTTGCTCTCATTTAATCTGTCCCACAGAAGGGTGACCGCTCTCAATCCTCCAACTATCGTCCAATTACTCTCCTTTCTTGCATCTCTAAAGCTTTTGAAACTATTCTTGCCTCAAAATGTCTTAAGCATTTATCATCCCATAACCTACTCTCAGACCGCCAGTATGGCTTCCTTAACACCTTACGAGCGGCCTATGCGGTTTATTTATATGTACCGCCCAGCGGGGTGTTTTTAGCCAAAATAGGGCTGTTTACGTGATCATTTTCATGCCTAAATAAGACCCAGAACGTAAAACAAGTACCTATCCCTGAAAGGGCATAAACAGAGCTTTCGAATGACACCATAACGATCCTTTTATGATGGCTAGTTTTCTTGCAATAACCGTGCAACGCGAGTGCAAAAAGCATGTAATTAGCCACTTTCCCGATACAATTCCTTATATAGCGAGTGAGAGAGGGAGGAGGGAGCTGGGATTCGTGTCAGTATGTTCGCCGCGGTGGTCTGGAGCAGTCATACGCTCGCTACTCTCCTGCCACTACTTGTCTCTCTCTCTCAGCAACATTACGTGCTGAAATTGCCACTCGACCTATGTCGAGCGCCGCCACATAGTCCAGCTTTATTAAATACGACTTATGTGGTGAGCCGCTAATTAAGGGTTAACACTTTGGCTGGGCGCATATTTCCTCCTATTTCTGCCATATTAGGGCTCATTCAGGCACTCCTGATTAATTAGGTAAGTGTCTGAATGAAATATAATGTATTCAGCCAAAACCTAGAAGAAAATAGCTTTACAATGACACTAAAATTAGCTTTGTAGCTCGGGGGCCTTACCCGCAGTGCTACCATAGACATTAGCTAAAATGAGCAATTATAAAAAATGTCACGCTACATTTGCCTTAGGCAGCGATGTACATCTCGCGAGAGCATGACTCGGATTCCTCAGTGCCACGGCCAGCTGGCTGGAGGAAGGACGTGTGGCCTGTCGCGCTCCCGCTCCCTCGTACTTGATTCTACAGACTTTAAGATGTGTTAAAAGCCTGTAAATTGCTGTAAATTACCATGGCGTTCGGGAACATCTCCCGTAGGCAATGGGTTAGGGGCTGCTATACTGGTGATCTTCTTTCTTATCTTACCAACTCTTGGTCATCCTCCATCCGGGACTTCGGTGAGAATTTGTCTGTCGCGCTAGACATATCAAAGGCCTGCGATAGAGTCTGGCACAAATCCCTTAAATCCAAACTACACTCCTACGGTTCCTATCCCTCCATCTGTGACTTCGTCTCTAATTTCCTTTCCGGCTGTTCTATAGCTGCGGTTGTGAACAGCCACAGCTCACTTCCTCAACCTATCAACTTCGGTGTTCCTGAGGGTTCTGTCCTATCTCCAATTCTCTTCCCTTTATTCATTAACGATCTTCTGAACTGCACCTCCAGCCCCATTCACTCATATGCTGACGACTCTACATTACCCTATTCAACTAGACTTCCTTAAGAACATACACAGCATGAACTCCAAAACTCACGTAATGAAGCCATACAACACTTATCTTCTGATTTAACTATTATCTCCAATTGGGGCAGAGAAAACCTTGTTGCCTTTAATGCTTCCCAAACCCAATTTCTCCAACTATCTACCCGCCGTGAACTCCCAGAGGACATCCCTTATACTTTAACAATACAAAAATCAATCCTTCATCTTCTCTTAATATTCTCGGTGCCTCTTTTTCTTTTGTTCTCTCTTGGAAGGACCATATTACCAGTCTTGCTATTCAGCCTCCCAGAAGCTGGGCGTGCTCAACCGCCTCAAGGGGTTCTTTACCCCTGCACAGCTTCTTGCTCTGTACAGGGGCACAGTGCATCCTTGTATCGAGTATTGTTCACATGAGTTGGGAGGATCCTCTCACACCGTACTCCAAGACAAAGTAGAAAGGAAAGCCTTTCCTTTTATTAATTCCCATCCACTCACCAACTCTCTGCAATCTCTCTCTCATCGCCGCAATGTTGCATCTCTCTCGCTATTCTATCGCTACTACAATAATCAGTGTTTTTCAGAGCTCTCCCAGTGTATACCACCTTCCATGGCTCGAACGTCCCTTGATTTTGGCCCTGTCATTCTTTCAACTCTTGGGGAGACATTCGCTACAGGCAGTTCTGCCTTTTGTCTCCCTCTCTCACCTAGAAAAAGAAAATACCCATTACAATGTACAGAATAGTTATAATTGTATAAATATTTATGTTTTGTAAAAAATATGTTTAGTTTAGTTCATGAGCTTAACTGTTTGTAGGTAAAAGTAATATGCTGCCAAAAATAAGAAAAGGCAGTGATATGGCAACACTTCTTGTTTGTTATACGGTAGTTACTCTCACAGATGATTTAGAAGCGGATATTTAATCCTCCTTCTTCCCCTGTTTTCTTGAAGGGACTGGGATTCTCAACAAGGGGCTCCATTCCTAACGCTATTCTTGACTAACAGTGTGCTGGCTTAATGATCCAGAAGGGTTAATAACCTCTGAAGTCCGGTTTTAACTAACTAACTGCCTTCTTGTATCAACCTGAAGATGTCATGAGATAATATACGAAAGCTTGGTGAACCAATGTTTAATTGTTCTGCAAGTTACATAGATACAGTATATATATATAATTATAGTATATACATATATACAGTATATATATATATATACAGTATATACTGTATACTGTATATACAGTATATATATATATATATATATATATATATATATATATATATATATATATATATATATATATATATATATATATATAGAGAGAGAGAGAGAGAGAGAGAGAGAGAGAGAGAGAGAGAGAGAGATTAAAACTGGTACAGTACGTGCCAAGAAATGATAAGCAGTACGGGCTTGGGCTACCTCTGCTTTTTCTTTTGCGTACTTATGTAAAATATTAGGTTTCTATTTATGTTACTTTAATTGTATACATGCTGCATATTGTAGGATATCGAGGCATCAATCGAGATTGCAGAGTAAATTTGAACATGAACAAACAATTGTAACATTGATGTACTTTTAATAGTCATGTAGTATTTCTATGACATTTGGAACGTGATATGCTATAGAGGCTATAGACTATAATTACATGACATTACAATATACCACTTTCTATAAAATATTAATATATTGCTTGTGAAGTAAAGTTATATTTCAGTCCAAACCCTAACTCTCTGAGGTACTTTATTGCTGAAGGGGACTGTATAGAATTTAAGGTAAGTTTGATTGTAAGCATGTGTGTGTATGTTTTGCATGCATAATGATTTGTGTGAGTGTTGTGAATAATGTGAATAGTATTGTATTGAAGATGGCAGGACAATGAGTCTGATCTACCCTAGTCCTCACAGCTACCACTACTCAGTCTAAGGGTAAGTCACACCAGCATCTACTTTGGCAATTTTCCATTAGCAACAATATTCCAGCAACATACGGGGCACTTAAGCATCGTTGTCGATAACAAGAATAAAGACAAGATAATTAAAGGTTGGTGATTGTTTATGAAACATTCGTTCAGCAGCAAAGATACCAGAATTATTGCATTTAACACCTAACGAGCGGCCTAGGCGGTAAATAATATGTAGCCACCAGCGGGGTGTTTTTACCCAAAATAGGGCTGTTTACGTGATCATTTTCATGCCTAAATAAGACCCAGAGCGTAAAACAAGTATTTATCCCTGAAAGGGCATAAACAGAGCTTTCCAATGACACCCCAACGATCCTTGTATGACCGCTAGTTTTCTGGCAACAATCGCGCAACACGAGTGCAAAAACCATGCAATTCGGTACTTTCCCTAAACAATTCACTGTGTAGCGAGTGTGAGAGGGTGGAGGAGGGTAGGATTCATGTCAGTTGGTCCACCGCGGTGGTCTGGAGCAGTCATACGCTCGCTACTCTCCTGCCACCACTTGTCTCTCTCTCTCAGCAACATTACGTGCTGAAAATGCCACACGACTTATGTTGTGAGCCGCCACATAGTCCAAATTTCTTTCACTCGACGTATGATGCGCGCCACCAGTAAAGGGTTAATGTATGTTAAAAGGAGTGGTGTGACGCCGTGTTTAGCCAGTGCGTCAAGTTCCCGGTAAGACCAGTTGGCTGGAATGGAAGGCCCACACAAGTTGAGGCGACGGTTAATGGAAGCTCAACTGTTGTGTGCTGCTGACAGCTTAATCGGCTATAATGGAATCTTGTACAGGATCTAATGAAATCCATTCATTAATTAGACGAATATATTATTAATCAGTTTTCATGAATTATATACGGATCCTCCATGAGTAAAATATACTGAACAGTGCAATGATGTCATCAATTTTAATAATTCATAATTAATACTGATATAGTATCTAGTTGTTGTTGTTGTTGTTGTTGTTCCCCAGGCTGCCTGGCCGAACAGCCCCAAGGTCCCGAGCAAGGCCAAGGCCATAGAGCGCCCCCACAAAACCCTCCCTGCTTACCACTAACAAAACCCAGGTGACCGAAGCCACTCTAAGGCAGGGAGCTGAGGAGGGCGCGGAAACGACCGGGAAACCAAAGCCCCACCCAAGGCCCTGTGCCCTTCAGCAATTATGAAGGGAAAGTTGAGGGGCAAGGGAAAAATGTGACGCTTTGGCTCCCAATCTGCCAACTTTTAGGTTGGCAGTAGGGAGGTCGATCCATGGCAAAGATGCCGTCACTTGAGATCTAGAAGATAAATAAGTAAAAGGAACAGTCAGAGTAAGCTATGGGTATGGCAGAGATCGCTCAGCTCTCACTCTGATAGACCAGCCCATCACCACATGATTAGAACCCAATCCTCTCAGCATCAGCTAGGAAAGGCCCTAGAAAGCCGCCTTTGGTGGGGGGATAGCTCCCCTACTTCAACTCCTTTCGGAGTTGGGCACCCGCCGTATAGTATGTAGTATGTAGTGATGTATAAAGCTAAAGGTAGAGGGTGTACGTTAGACTGTGTTGACGCTGCATTTATACCCATACATTTGTTCATTGTACACCATATGTAACACGAGCTAAATAAGATGATTTGCTTACCAATTAAGGAAGTGCAGTTATATTTGTTCTCCAAGTTTATTGGCTGCGACTAATTATAAACTGGAACACCAGGTTAAAATGTTAATGTCTAGAAATATATGATTTATTATTTTAAACACAATCCCTTAACACCTTACGAGCGGCCTATGCGGTTTATTTATGTGTACCGCACAGCGGGGTGTTTTTAGCCAAAATAGGGCTGTTTACGTGATCATTTTCATGCCTAAATAAGACCCAGAACGTAAAACAAGTACCTATCCCTGAAAGGGCATAAACAGAGCTTTCGAATGACACCATAACGATCCTTGTATGATGGATAGTTTTCTTGCAATAACCGTGCAACGCGAGTGCAAAAAGCAGGTAATTCGGTACTTTCAGTACATAATTGAGTATGTAGCGAGTGAGAGAGGGAGGAGGGAGCTGAGATTTGTGTCAGTAGGTTCGCCGCGGTGGTCTGGAGCAGTCATACGCTCGCTAGTCTCCTGCCACCACTTGTCTCTCTCTCTCAGCCACATTACGTGCTGAAATTGCCACTCGAGTTATGTCGAGCGCCGCCACATAGTCCAGCTTTATTTAACTCGACTTATGTTGCTCGCCGCTAAATAAGGGTTAATGACAAATTCATTTAATGCAATCTACCTCTGAAGATTTTCCTTTAGCATAGGAAGGGCCTCACTAAAGAAACGATAAATCACAGATCCATTTAGATGTTACTATAACCAATTGAAACATTTACTCATTAATATTGACACGGCTAGATGATTACATAAAGGTTATCCCCTAGTCAAGAGGTCATGAGTATTGCATTCTTTAACCCTTGGAATCCGGGAAGCCTCATATGAGGCAAAACGTATTTTGGTTAGGAGTCCGGGAGGTCTCATATGAGGCAAAATCAAAATCAAAGGGTTTAAATCGCGCGGGCGGATTTTTGTTTATGCGTGGGCTACCGCAGCGCCACCAAGCACAAACTAACATGCAGCATCAGTTCTCGTCACGCATCCAACATGGATGGAGCTAATCCAAAACAAATTGCTGTGTCCGAATCGACGCCCGCCGCCGCGTACCGTACGCCTAACAAAAGCAAGGCTAAAACGACCAAGAAAACAGTGCTTAGTCCCGATGGTGTTGCACACACTCTGGAAGAACTAAGCGAATATAGTGAACTGAGTGAATATAGTGAACTGAGTGAACTTGGGAGTGACTTTTACGAAGAACAAGTGGTTAGTGAAGATGAGGGTGAAGTGGCGGATGGATTAGAGTTTCTGGGCTTTATTAGTACCGATGAGGACGATAATGACGAGGATAATGACGATGGTGAATGCGGTGCTCGTGAATATAGTGAACTGAGTGAACTTGGGAGTGACTTTGACTATGAAGAAGTGGTTAGTGAAGATGCGGTACCGTACGCTCGCCTAGCCTAGCCTAGCCTAGCCTAGTAAGTGAAAGTGACACACAAATGTATAAAAAGTAATAATAACTCAATAATAACAGTGAGTAACAATAATTCATAACAAGAAGAGTAATAAGAGTGAAAGTGACACACCAATATCCAATAACAGTGAAAGTGCCAAAAATATGTTATAAAAAGTTTCACATAACTCAATAATGGTTGTAAATGAAATAACTGACACAATAACTATGACAATATCACCATAGAAACATAATATCGTCTACCGGTACCAAAGCCACCGAAGCAACGAGTGACTTAGTGCGTGCTAGCCAGGGCCTCGGCGAAGCGTTCGGACACAGGCGAAAATACGCAGGAAATTACCTCCATTCCCATCATCATATCTCGGCAACCATATGCCGTAGCAATGTCAACTCAACGCCAGTCTACAGACGAAGGTTGGTTCTACACTATGCAATTTAGTAAATGCTCTAGGTGGTCTCAATCAGTAGATATCGAATTATGAAGATAGCCATTTTTCAGGAATACCCCCGGACACGACGATCACCTCATATGAAGGCCCCCGGATCCGGAGGGTTAACGACCATCAACTCAGAAGCAATTATTATCTTTACTTGTGACGTTTCCTTAGGAGCCCTTTGTAATTTGGTATACACACAGAAGTAACAAACTCAGAAAATAGTTTCAAAAATTGATGATAAGTTATCTCCAAAGATCAAAACATGTGTATTAATTATCTTTCTGGCGAAAATAAAGACACACATTGAAAACAATAGAGGACAATCATAGAACAATAATTAATCTTGCCTCTGCTTAATATTTAAATTACATTGCAAACAAAGTATTCAATTTGGGCTTGGTCGGCGAGTCCCAGGGAGCGAACCCGACACAAGCATAAAACAACCATTTACGGTGTGTGGCCTGCCTTGTCCCTGTTTTGCATAACGTGGGAACAAGGAGAGTGGTAAGTCTGGAGCAAAGTTTGTCCTTCATACTTTTACTCCGTTCTATGGTCATAAGGAGATATATGTCGGTACAATGTTCAAGTAAGTGAACATTGGTGACGCTTCATATAGGGAGGTAGATTGTAGTGACCTGGATAATGAACAATAGCCCCTGAGTACCAGGTTAGGCAAATTGCTCACCATAGGCTGTAATAGGAAATACTATGGATATTACCTCCGTGGCAAAAGTTTACGATATACTGAATAGATAAATAAATATATATATATATATATTCGGAAATTAGTATAGCCAGGTAGTATATTTTCTTGAAAGCATGTGAGATTAAATAATACAGCATATTTTGCATTTATATATTTTTTATTCAGGGATTCAATATCTCTCGCAATCTTACGTTGTTGAACGTTAAGTAGATGTATGAGAGTACCAATAGTTATCGGAGGGGTCTTGGGTTGTAGGTGGTTGTTACGTTTCGACTATTACATTAGTCATGATCACACAGTTGATTATGGTTAGTGTAAGTGTAGATGGGGCTTTTATATCTTGTGTCGCTTGTTCTGCACAGGTGGACGGGGCTAGTCGGTGATCTGTGTTCGTGGTTGGCTGGCTGCTGCTAGCCGCGTACTATGTCGGTTGATTGGCTGGCTGGACACTCGGGCATCTTCAGTTGGGCGTTGGCTAGGGGGTGCGGGTGCTCGCTGTGGGTGTGGTAATTTCTTCTTGGTGTCTGTGGGGGTAGGATCTCCTCGCTGTGGGGATAATTCGTAGGTCCAAGGTCTGGTTGTTTAGTGAATTGTTGAGGGTCTGTATATAGATTGCTTTAAGGATGGGGAGGCGTCTAGGGTCGGGTTCATTATGTAATATGGAGGTGCTGGTTTCTAAGTCTTTGCAAGTTAGTTTGGGGTGGCCTGGACTGTTGTAATGATTTTTGATAGAACCAGATTGTAGATGGAGGGCAAGACGACGGCTCAAGCGTGTCTGGGTCATGCCAATATACACTTTACGGGGTCCACAGTCCCCGTGGGTACAAGAGTGTTGGTATACCACATGGTCCAGATTCAGTTGTTTTTTGTCGTTGGCAGGGCGATTACGTAGCACAAGTTGGGAGGTTTTGGAGGATTTATAATATATAATTAGTTTGATTTTGTTGTAAGTGTTGGTGAGCTGGACGTTTTTCAGGATGATGTCTCTTATGACGGCTTCGTCTGTTTTATAGTCAGAGGACATATAGTTTTTTATAGTAAATATTGATGTCCTTGGTGCTGGTGATTTGGGGGGCTTCATTATTATGCCATTTTTCTAAGCGCTTCTTGATGGTTTTGTCAACGTCCGAGTTGGAGTAGCCGTTGTTGATGAGGATTTGTGTAAGGCGGTTTAGTTCATGGTGGGTGTCTCACCAGGAGGAACAGTGAGAGAGTGCCCTCCTGACATAGCCTGAGATGGTGGAGATGAGGTATCTATTAGGGCAGTCACTTTTGCCGTTGAGGCAGAGTCCATTATTCGTGGGCTTCGTATAGACTGTAGTTTTGAAGCCTGTGTCGGGTTTAGTAACTAAGATGTCTGGGAAGGATAGTTTCCCTTCAGTAGTTTCTTCATAGGTGAAGTTGAGCCCTGATGCTGTGATGAAACGTTGCTGAAGTTCTCCTAGTTCGTCGAGGTCCTTCACCCGCACAAAGATGTCATCAACGTAACGGCAGTAGATGGAGGGGCAGTGTGTTGCTAGGAGGTCCTCCTTGACGGCGCCCATAGAGAGGTTAGCGAAGAGTACACCGAGGGGGATGCCTATCGTCACACCATGTATCTGTCGGTACATGTTACCTCGGGGGTAGGTGAAGGGAGCTTCTTTGGTACATGGCTCCAACAGCATTCGAAGGGTTTGTTCAGGGATGTTTAGAGGAGGGGAGGTAGGAGAGTGGTACACCAGACGTAGGATGATGTCGATCGTCCTATCCACTGGTACATTAGTGATCAGGCTTTCTACGTCAAGTGAAGCGATTAGGTCGTCATCGGTCGGTGGGGCATCACGAAGGATTTCTAGGAAATCTGTGGCGGAGGATAAGCTGTGTTGTGTGTGGTCGTACGGCGTCGGGAGGTTGTTTAGGGTGTTCGCTATTTGGTATGTCGCCGTTGGGATTTGAGAGACTATACTGTAGGTCTGAATGGGTTTTCCGGCTTGTGGGTTTTTATGGTGCCGTATGCGTATCCTGGGGAAAATTCACCGACGAGCTTTTTGAGGTGGATTCCGTCGGCCTTGGCGTTGATGGTTGTGATGATGGTGTTCGTCTTCCTTTGATTTCATCTGTGGAGTTTCGGGATATCCTCTGGAATTTTGTCTCGTCGTGGAGGATAGAGTCCATTTTTCGCAGGTATCCTTTCTTGTCGTATGATGATGTTGGGGTTTTCCCGTAGTTATTTGGCTACCTGGTTGTGTTGTTTATAGAGGATATTGCTTCAGTGGGAACTACGGGTCTTGACAGCTTCGGTGAGTAGAGCTGGCTGCAGGGCAAGGGTGGTGGTGACTTATTTTAAGTCATAGGAATTATATATTATATATTATATATTAAAAATCCCCCCAAACCTTCCAACTTGTTCTACGTAATCGCCCTGCCAACGACAAAACACAACAGAATCTGGACCATGTGGTATACCAACACTCTTGTACCCACGGGGACTGTGGACCCCGTAAAGTGTATCTTGGCATGACCCAGACTCACTTGAGCCGTTGTCTTACCCTCCATCTACAATCTGGCTATCAAAAATCATTACAACGACCCAGGCCACCCCAAACTAGCTCGCAAAGACCTAGAAACCAGCACCTCCATATTTGATAATGAACCCGACTCTAGACGCCTCCTCATCCTTGAAGCAATCTACACCCAGACCCTCAACCCTACACTAAACAACCAGACCTTGGACTTACGAATTCTCCCCATAGCGAGGAGATCTTACCCCCACAGAGACCAAAAAGGAAATGACCACACCCACAGCGATGTAATAGTCGAAACTTTACAACCACCTACAACCAAAGAACCCTTCGATAACTACTACGGTACTCTCCTACAATTACTTAATGTTCTACAACATAAGATTGGGAAAGATATTGAATCCGTGAATACAAAATATATAAATGCAAAATATGCTGTATTATTTAATCACACATGCCTTCAAAAAAAACAAAAAACATATGTATATATACAGTATATATACTGTATATATATATATATATATTTTTTTTGTTTTTCTTTTTTTCCTATATTCCAACTACGCCCTCTCGGGCATAGGCTGAGAGCCTGCACACTCTACCCTGAACACGGTGAGGCCCGTGAGGTCTTGTTCCAGTCTAGGGAGTGAGACAATGCGAAGCACCTATTAACGGCTCGAACCCAACTCCATCTCTGAAGCTGCTTCGCCTCTGCGCTTCACCGTCTCACTTCCCAGACTCGGACCCTCACTCTCAGAACGCTACCTATTGAGCAATTACCTC